>CAUOPZ010000074.1:20000-45000 GCA_963457665.1 Thysanoteuthis rhombus | reverse complement strand
TTTGAGAGATAAACTATATCAATAAATAGAAGCAACTTAGAAATAAATCAGATTACAGATGTAAAATTAGGGATTGATAAGTAAATTAAAATTGGTATTCTTCTGATATGAAATGTGATGAATTAGAAAAAACAAATAAGAATATTCACCTTTTCTTTCGATTTAGGAAATATATCTTTTTTCGGAAATCTGAAAGTTGGCTTTGGCTTTTTAATTTTGGATGGACTTCTGAAAGAATGAAAAGACACAGGTCATCAAAAATCAAAAGTCAATTTCTCAGTGTTAATGATCACAGCATTGAAAACATTTGCGAAGTAGAAACATTTCATGTTTGAAATTTCAAAGCCCAAAGTATACATATTAAAAAGAGAGGTTGACACTATAGTAATAGATAAGTCCAGCTAAGTTGATGTATTTTAGGAAATTTGGAGATTGATGTATAAGAAATGTTCAACTAAAACTGTAAACAGGTTTCTTCAGTTTTTAAGTGATTCTTCTTGGTAAGCTGTCTATATAAGCATGTCCTGTACATACAAACCAGATCATTAGAGCTAGAGGGACTTAAAATCTAAACATATACTTTTTATTAAGGCTAGAAAAAAAA
Source organism: Thysanoteuthis rhombus (assembly GCA_963457665.1). Taxonomy (NCBI): domain Eukaryota; kingdom Metazoa; phylum Mollusca; class Cephalopoda; order Oegopsida; family Thysanoteuthidae; genus Thysanoteuthis; species Thysanoteuthis major. The sequence goes on along the minus strand of CAUOPZ010000074.1, from coordinate 44,396 downwards.
TTTCTTTTTTGAAACACCCCCATTCATGGGGGAGGGGAGTAGTTTACAATCCAATCTTATACTAAATTGATCCTCTAGTTTGTGTTCAGCAGTGCTCAGGCTCATTTTTTGAAAATTCAAAATTTTAGTTATGCAACAAAAGGCAAAAGAAGTAACTTATTTATTGATACTCCTTTTTTCAATCTTCTAATTGATCATCCCCAACATGTCATGCTGCTAAAAGTTAGTATTTGTAACTAACCAGAACCGTTTCATAAAGATTTGTCCTGTTATCTTTTAATATATGAAACAACCAAATCTTTTCAGTAGAGAAAGTAAATTAAAGCAAAACAACTGTTTGCCGTTAGCTATCAGAGAATGTTAAAAAAAAATGATTAAAAAAAAATAGAAATACTGTTTTGAAACCATTACTTACAAGAATTAATTGAGATTCTATTCATTTTCAAGTAACTGATTATAAAAATGATAACAATCTTGAGCAACTTGATTTCTGATTAACTGGATTAAAAGGCTTTAAAAGAAAGTCAAATACAATGTAAAAGGTTTAGTGCTGAAAACATTCATAAGCACTATCTAAACTTGAAAATGTCTAGGCATTGCAGTTTAAGTAAGTGTGTTTGTATCATGGATGTGAAGTGGACTGACAGAACATTGATGAAAAGGACAATTGGAAGGTAAAGAGAAAAACTCAAGAAATAGTTGTTACATCTCAAAATCATAAATAACAAACCCCTGAGAAAGGATCATTTTAGCCCTCTTTTTTCCCCTCATTGCCCTTCTTTTTTTTCTATGAACCGCTGAAAATATTTTTCTCTGAAAAAGATGGCTAGCAACATGCCCACAGGATAAAAGTTTTTGAGATGTAACACTTATCTCATGAGTTTTTCTCTCCACCTTCCAATTATCATTTTCATCAACAGTATAAATAAAGAAATATTTGAAATATATTTACTATATTTCCTGATTGTAACTCTTCATATCATCTTTTCCTTTTAAATTGTTCATCACTCATGATAATACCAAGAAATTATCACAAAGACACATGTAAAACATTTCAATTCATTACATACATGAAAACAAAAAATAAAAAACTAATTTAAAGATTTGCTCACTTGACATCATCCATGTTGACTAACTGTTCCTCTTCACTGTCTTCTTCTTCAAACATCATGTAACCTTTGTCTTTTTTCTCCTTACGACTTTCTTTCTTTTTCTTCTCTGAATCCTTCTTCTTTACTTGTTTTTCATGTTCTTCTTCACCAACTAAAATAATATTTAATAATGGATTACAGATAGACTCACAAGCATATTGGGTTGTAGATAAAACCTTGTTCATATACTGCACAACATGATAGGAATAGACATATTCTTTGGGAATTAACACAATTCCTTGACATGGACATTTAGTAAAATCTGTAATGCTACAAACAGTTTTAAAAATATAAGTTACACTACAACTTTATTAGTTCTATTTATGAAAAGAAAGGATGCTCAAATCGAGTGAATACATAATTATTTAAAAGATATTGTCTATAATTTTAAGAAGAGTATTCAACATTCAAAGAGTTTTTTTTGGACAATTTAACTCATTTTGCTTATTAATTTTGTTGTTGCCTATCTTTCTTCAGGGATATTACATCTGAGGAAGGCCATGAAATAAATTGGTCAAAATATTGTACAATATTAACAAGAAGAATGAGTGCTATTATCAAAAGAACTCCTTGAATGAATCATTATTTAAAGTTCATATTTAGTCTATAAATGAAAAGATTTTCATTTGAAATATTTCTAAAAATTTTAAGAAACAAACCTAAATATGAAGTGTAATACAGGGCAGTAATCAGCATCTCTTTCTGATTTCACAATATATAGATTTCATTTTTATTTATTTATTATGCCCCTTTAGGCAACTGCAACTATCTATGGATATAATAATCAAAATCCTTCAGAGTATCTGTCAGATCCATTTTGTAGGCCATAATATTTCATGTAGGGAACTGAAATTTAGCATGGCGTTACATCTTTTCATGGCATAGGAAGTAGGAGATTTTAAAGGTTTTACACGGAAATTTGATTTACGAAGAAACTATAAATTTGAACTCCATTCCCAAATTTTTACATCGATGCTTTCACTTCCGGCTCAGATTGAAGACAATACACCGACAGTCTAATCAGCAAATGGATGCCCAAAATTTCTATTCACTCAAGTAAGTTAATAATATTTTTCATTTAGTTATTTCAAATAGTTTTTAAAGAAAAAAGACTGTAAATGATTATTAGTTTCAATTCTTTTCTTTATTCCCAGTTATTCATTTAATTTCGATGCTTCAATTTTTTGTCCATTTTTTTTTTATGGATGGTTACATGAAAGAAAAATTCCTTATTTCAAAATTTCCGTCAATCAAGCATGGTCCACTACATGTGGTAGAGTAAAGTTATTATTTCGTAGATGATTTTGAATAGATGATATACATATTCTTAGAAGCAGAGGCAATTTTATTTTTAGTTTCAATTCATTTTTCTATTTCTGCATATTTGATTCTATTTCAAGGCTTCGTTGTTTTTCCAATGGATTGTTAGATGAAAGAAAATTCAAAATTATGGTCAGTTGAGCAGAGGCAATTTTATTTTCAGTGTCAATTCATCAATTTGTTTTTCAAGATTTGGGAACAGTAGAAACGTGTCCTACTTAGCGCCTGGCAGAAAAACAATTTAAAAAAGTGCAGAAGATATCACTGCAATAGATGGCGGAAAGTCATCACATAAATTTCAGAATTTGGGGGAAAATAAAATTATATCCTATATTTATTGATTCTTGTTTATTTTCACAACTATTCAAAAAGCTAAAATTGTACTATTTTATGCTTTAGGTGACCATAATTCTCTCTGCTGCTATATTGCCATAACAAGTGTATAAGGCTTGCAAGTTCGGAAAACAATTTATTACTATTATAGTTGATAAAATAAATCAGAATGTAAATGTTAACAAGGCTGTTCTGGTCATATATCTATGGAATTGGGAGTAATCCAAGGATACTGTATAAATCTTTTTCCTCAATTTATATAAGGGTTTGGAATACTACAACAGTAGCTTAGTTGAAGGAGACAATGCCATAATGAAATTGTATGTGTCAGGAGTGAATAAAACTACGTTTTGGAAGCTAAAACTAGCCTGCTTTGCATTAAGTAAATTCTAGTATCTGCCTTTTCATGATCTCAATAATCATCATCATCAGTCTTTTATCATCCATCGTTGCACACAGATTTTCCTCAGGATTCGCCAGATCTCTCTATAATAAGCATTGCAGAGCCAGTACTTACTGGACTTTTCTAGTTTGTCTCTCCATTTTGTATTCTGCCGGCCTTGGTTACGCATGTGAACTCTGGGGATCAAAGTTATGAATCGTGATATCGATCAGTGGTCTGCCTTTCTTGCAACAAGACCATCCCATTGCAATTTGAGTTTTCTATGAGGTCTTGGACTCCTATTTTTTTCCCTGATATAATATGCTGTCTTATGATCTTTCTATTTGAAGTTGAGTATGATTCTTTCAAGTGCATTTTGCATGGTTGTCAGTTTCTTGGTTAGGTTCCATGTTTTAGCTCCATAGGTAACTATCCATGGGATGCATTGGTTGGTTGTATACTCTCTTTTTTAAGACTAATAGGATTTCCTTGTTTTTGAAGGTTGAACTTGCTCTGCCAAAGGCTTGCCATCTTAGAGTGATTCTTCATCTGACTTCTTTTTTCGAGGATTCCATGGAGATTAGTAGTCCTTGATAGATGTAGTGGTCTACTTTCTCCAGTTCTGCGTTTCTGATCGTTGTGTGTTTATTTCTGATGTGATCGTTCCACAAGACCTTTGTTTTGCTGAAGTTCATGTGAAGGCCGACTATCTCGCTTTCTTCATTCAGTCCATCTAACATTAATTGAAGGTCATGGAAGTTCTCTGCAAAAAGAACAATGTTGTCTGCAAATCTGAGGTTGCTCAGATATTTATTGTCAATTCTTATTCCTTTATTTTCCCAATCTAGGTTTCAGAAGATCATCTTGAGACAAGTTGTGAAGAGTTTAGGTGATCTGGTATCAACTTGTCTTATCCTTTTTATGTAGCCTGATAAAAAAGTTGCTGTGACTGTATATATGTTATAGTACTCTGACATATATGGGGTCTACAGAGTAATAGCCTCAATAACCATGGGAATTTCCACCGAGTTAAAGACCTTCTTGAAGTCAGTAAATGCTACCGCGAGTGGCATCTTATGTTCTGCTGCTTGGTCTTTTAGTTGATTTAGTGAATTGAGATAGTCCATGGTCGACAAGCTTCCTCTAATGCCAGCTTGCTCCCATGGTTGGTTTTCATCAAGGGCTTTAGCGATTCAGTTGGTGATGATTTTTGTGAAATGTTTGTAAGTGCAGTTGAGTAGACTTATGGGTCTATAGTTGCTGAGGTCTTTCCAGTTTCCTTCCTCATATAACAGCATTATGATTGCAGAGTTCTGATCTTCTGGGACTTGACTTTGATTTAGGCATAAGTTGAATTCCCTAGTGATGATATTACCAGCTTTTTTGAGTAGGTTGATGGTGATGTTATCTGGTCCAGGGGCCCTTTCCTTTGTTTGTTTGTTTGATGGTTCGTTTCACCTCCATGGCATAACTTCTGGGAAATTCTCAAACTGACTGTCTGTGCCTTGCATATCCTGTTTGTTGTGTAGTAATCCTTGTTTGAAGGAGTAGAGTTTTTGGCAGAAATTTTAGGGCACGTTTGACAATCCAATCTGTCTGTGGTTAGGTCTCTATTTTCCTTGAGTATACTAATTTGTTTCCCTCCTTTTACAGTGTCTCTTCTTTGTAAGTTGAGGATACTTTCTCCAATCCACAATGACAACTTGTTTTTGTTGTCATTGTGGAAAAGTAGTAAATTCCATTGTTTGTAATAATTTTTTTCAGCGTACTTGGTCAACATATTCAATGGAATTTAGAACATATATATCAAACACTCCATCTATGCATTTGGCCTTCGTGGTCTGTCACAGTATAAAATTTAACTAATTGATAGTCGACTATTCATATATAGACATCCAAAATTGCTTACCAAACCATCCGTAATGAATGCGTAGCTATCAATAATGGCTTTCATCGGATCTGAACTTCCCTCAAACTAATGCATCAAATAGGACTTAACTGTTCTTCAATGTACTGTCAAGTTCTGCCAGAGCTAACAGCAGTGGACCAAGTGGATATTTGATGAGCTCTTTTAGATCTATAGGAATTATTGCAAGTTTCAAAGAAGTTTCCTTATTTGCTTGTAATGAGACCATTTTATCTATGCACTTGCATAGTTTGGATTTATCCATGGCCATGAAAGTTTCAAGTTTTGTTACCTTCAGAGGGTCTTAAAAATATCCGTCTCTTTGTGACAGTCTCTATGAGAGGAATTTCTCCATCGCCTTTGTACCTTTTTCTTTTGCATTCATTAGATCTTTGGATACATCGGCCATTGCAACAATATCCATTGATATGCATACCAGGAAGTGATTATTGTGCAAAAAAATATTATTTTCATATCGGAGTCAATTTCTTTACTTTCAGTCAAATTTAAAATCACAGTCCATTTGATTTCCTGAAGCCATTTTGATCAAGCTTTGACCATAAATAACACAAATAATGTTGATTTTATGACCATGGATCTTATGTGACTATTATCCAGTATTTAAAGAGCTTTTAGATGATATATAATATATCTTAGATATCGAAATTATGGCCTATCTGGAGCAGGAGCCAGATCTCAAAATTTGGGACGTATTAGGCTATTATTACCAAATTTGTTAGTAGTTTTTGTTATCTTACTACAGAGTAGCAACTTTTTGAGTGGTTGAAATTAATATTATTCCTAACATAGTATTATATTGCAAATTTTCATCATAATATATGGTAGCCATTTGGAAATTAAGATAGTGGACACAAATCTTGATTTTGTATGAAAGAGCATTAAAAAAATTTACTAATATACAAGTTTTCAAGTCTTTTTTGCATTTTGAACTATTCTGGTTGAAATTTCAACTAATCTATACAGCAAATTTCTCTTGCAGCCATTTGGAAATTAAGTTGGTGGCCTCAATTCTGTTTAAAATCATGATAATCATGTTTTCATATGGTTGAGCATCAAAACATCCAGTAGTATACAAGATTTTCTATCTGATTCTTCAAGCGATTCTGGTTGAAATTTCAATTAATATATATTGCAAGTTCTGTTTTTTATGGCAGTCATTTTGGAATCGAGATGGCAGCTTCAATTTTTGTCAGGTCACATGTGTTCTGTTTTTATATAAAAAATCCACCGGTATGCAAGGTTTCACACTTTTCCCTCCGTTTTGAACTCTTCAAGTATTCTACTGTACTATATTGTGATTTTTGTTTTTTATATGGTAGCAATTTTGAAATTAAGACGGGGGGGGGGGGCACAATTTTGGTCAGATCGAGCGAATCTTGTTTACCGTATGAAAGAGGATCACAGTATCGACCAGTATGAAAATTTTCATCTTTTTCACATTTTGAACAATTTTTGCTGATACTTCAATTAATTTACATACCAAATCTTGTTTTTCTATAGCAGCCATTTTAAAATTAAGCTGGTGTCCACAATTCTTGTCAGATCATGCATGTTCTAAGTTAAATGAAATAGCATTGATAAATTCATCAGTATGCAACGTTTCACACTATCTCCCCATTTTGGGCTCCTCTTGTTAAAACTTCAAGTATTGTACTGTACTATATGGTGATTTCTTCAAATCTTTTTCAATGTAGCAATTTCTGCAAATTTTGTTTTTGGCAGTTACCATTTTAAGCTGTTCGGTTGAAATTTCACCTAAGCTACTGTAGTAGTATTCCAAACCCTTATATGAATTGAGGAAAAAGATTTACACAGTACCCACTGGATATATGACCAGAACAGCTAAACTAACATTCATATTCTGATTTTATATAAAATTAACTAATTTTTGATATAAGATTTATTTGGTAAGCAATTTGAAAACCATTCTTTAATTTTTGCCTCTTATTTCATGGACTATAGAGCCTATATAGTGACTTATAGTTACTTTGTTGATATAACCCTAAGGGTTTACTGCACTTATTATAACAGATTAGCTTAGAAGCAAAGACAATTATATCTATGATATCGATTGGATTATCATTTTCTACATGAAATTCTGTCTGATTTCAAGCTAAGATTAAAATTTCATCAAAACCTTCCTGACTCTGCATACTGACTTCCTTCAATCATCCAGTAACTCAATAACAACTATTTTGAGGAACCCTGCAGTAAACCTCTTTCTGGACAACTGATGGCCTATTATGGATATCATTATTAATTTGAATAGTATATATTTAAATATAAAAGTATTATTTTCAAGAAATACTTTCCTTTAATTCAATCAAAAAATTGCTCCGTAAAATCTATCATACATTCAAAAATATTCAAACAGCTTTATAAATTTCATTTCATCAAAAATTAATTTTGCATGAAGACATGATTAAAACAAAAGAGATAAATATGAACTTACTAGAACTGGTGTCAACACCAACAGATGGTCGATAGAGGCCAGGAAAATCCCTGTCATGACTTTCAGAACTTTCGTAACTCATTTTGGGAAGTTTGGGTTTTTCCAGAAAAACAGATTTCATCTTAAAAGAATTTTAAAAAATAGAAACAAAAAATAAACCTTGAAGTAGAAATATTCAACAATAAAAATATTTTTTAACTATCTTGAATTGCTCAGTATTCAATAGGAAATATTTTATCTTTTTCAAAATGTTCAACATACACTATATTCCAGACTATACACGAGTACTTAGAGGACTACTGCCCATTGAAATTCATCCAAGCCCCACAACTATTCATATTAAGCTTCAGTAGATAATCCCCTTGTCATAATACCAGTGCATTGGATATAGTGTAATATTGGCATATTTTCTTTCAAATTGAATGACCGTCTCTTATACAGAATTATGGAATACTAGATGTAGAAACAACTGTAAAATTGTTTGAAAGTTAACAACCATATTCTATAAAGGTTCATTTTTCTTTTCTATATACTCATAAATGTCCAATGAGTATTTAGTGTTGATAGAATTAATGTTCAAATTGACAGACAACAGTCCCTTTTGGGCGTAGGATCCACAGCCATTATCTATTTCAATTTTTTAAAATCTTTTCAGATGTGTGGTGAGGACTAACTGATGGGACCTATCACTTTAATAGTTATAATAAGAGAGCACAAACATATCTCTTGTAATAATAAAAAAGTATAGACATAGTAATAGAGTCATTCCATATCAAATCACCTAGAACTCCCCAGGTCACCCTCTCACATTTTGCTGAAAAAATTCACGTTAAAATCATGGAGGAGTTCAAAACATTAGTTCTGTATCTCTAATAGTTTTGAAATTAAAAATCTTTGAAATTTTTCAAAATTTTATGTATTTTACCCAATGAGTTTTTCTGTCCTAATGCCAATGTTCAGAAGCTTCTTCGATATGAAATGTGAAGCTTTGAAACTATATGATTAAGGATAGAATTGAAAAACAAAATCAGATCAACTGTATGTACTTTTCCACCAATACAGCTCTGAAAATGAGTGAAAATCCCAAAAGAATATGTCCCCTATTAGAGATTCTCACTCAGACAGTATGCAAGCTAGAGCACTCAGTTTTTTTCCTGTCATTTATGATATATTCAGCCATGTGTATGCAGTAACCATATTTATTATTTTCAGAGGAAAAAGAGTGACTGTTTGAAATATGCTTTATTTTCAGGTGTCCTTACAAATGCTTATTTTTATGTCCTAGTTCGACAATGTGGGCAGTTAATCATCTGTTTCATACTTTTACCCTATATTCTTTTATATCCAAAGATGGTCTTCCTTTTGGAGACGTGATTTTTTAATGCATGCATGAGGTGCTGAAAAGTTCTTGGCTGAAGAAATTATGTCAATTCTCAGCTACTTCTCAGAATTTAAGTGTTATTTTGTCACTGTAGCTAGAAAGAGTGGTCTCCTATATTGTAAAGTGCTAACTTACAGGATAATTGCGTTTTTTTTTTTTAATTTGTATCTGTGTCATCCCTTTCTTAGTCAGGCCAAAGATATTTCAGCAGTAAGAGCATGTATCTCTAATAATAAGACAGCATAGACTTATTTCTAATAATAATAACACACAAGATTTTCAATTTCAAAACTATTACAAATACAGAAGTAATATTTTTGATTTCTGAATGAATTTGCAATAGTAGCAGTGAAATCGGAGAGTGTGACCCAGGGAAAGTTCCCAAAATCAGGTGATTTGATAGGGAATGACTAAATATTAAGAGAGCATGGATAGACACATCTCTAGTAATAATAAGAGAATATCTTATAACTCACAATCACATGAATAGTTCATTGCCGCTCGCAGAACTGATTATCTTTTTCAAAGGGGGAAAAAAAAAAATTTTTTTAAATGATCTGTCACCCAAAACTTTCTAAAAGATAACAGCATAAGATTTAGAGAGTGGTGGTCCCCAAAAAGCACTTACATAAAAAAGAAAAGGTTTTTAGATGATGACGATGCAAATTTTCAAGAAACACCCAGAGACACTAAGAGATGAACAAAGAGAGAAGAATCTTCAACCTACTTGTCTGGTTGGTTGGACAGGCTGTTTGTGGGATTACCATGATTCATTAAAAGAGCATTTTTTTTTCTTTTTCAAAAAGAATGTTTCATTCCAAATTTTTGGAGGAGAATAATTTTTTTTCATATCATTCCTATCCCACCTTTATTATTTTGATGATTAATTTAGTTTTAGATAGGTACTTTCATTGATTTTTACACATTTTACAAATAAATTCGAGATAATTGTTTTTCATTCTAAGAAAAAACATTCCTGAACTACCCAAACAGGAATCTTACCTCAGGATTCAAAAAACAGGAAAATAAAGTAAAATAATTTCCTTTTCAGCAACTTTATAGTTTTATTTGATCAATTTAGGCTTTTGATTCGGAAAAAATAATTTTTTCATTCTACATTTGAATGAAGAAAAAAAATCTTTCTTTTATCAATTATTCCTATATTTTTTATTCTTTCTATATCATGCCTAGGATTAAATTTATCAAAAAATATTATAACACAAATAATTAAATATAGTCAAATGACGAAAAAGTATTTCTCAGGGGCATCAGTCATATATTTTTGTTTATATAAATTAACAGCTATTTCAAATTATGGAAGACTGGAAATGATTGATACACATAATTTTTCACAGTGCAATGGTAAATCTTAAATGGTTAGCAGAAATTAACCAGTCATAACCAATTTATTTTTCATTTTTTTTTTCATTCAAAATATAGAACATTTTGTGCTATCAAGTTGATGAATGATAAAACCAAGTATTTTTCTTCTCATCTGCATTTGACAACTTGATTTTAGTAGAATTTTAACTGAATAATTTGAAGAAAAAAAAAATTTTTCATTGTCATCAAAAAATTGCAACATTGTTTTTTTGGCTGAAAAGAGTGACTTCACAAATTGAAATCCACATCATAATCAATAAAAATGTTTTCTCTTTATACAGACAAACATTCAGGGAAATGTATTTCTAGAAAAACATTTTTTTTTTAATTCAAGAACAATTTTTACATTCCAAGTATGTTTTTAAAATAAAGTGTTGAAAATTTTGATTATTCATACCAACCATATACACACTGAAAATATCTGATTTATTCTCCGATTCATCTTCATCCTCAAATGTCTGTCTGATGTTTTAACAATGAAATAAGAATCAAAACCAGCATAAATAATTTTTCAACACTTAAATTTCTTCCTAAGCTACTTATGCCTAAAGTTTATTTTTTCCATTTTTAGACTTGTAATTTACAGAGTGGTCATATGAAAAAAAAATTGTTTCCTCAATAATTTGTTTCAATCTTGATATATATAAGGCTATGTAAAGCTGATTGCAAGAGAGATTTGCAACATGTCTCTCTGAAACAAAACTCTCCATTCAAATGGTGGGACACGAATTGAATTGAGGAGGCTGGATTCTGTTCATAGTAAAATTTCTCAGATCAAAATCTCAGAACAACCTTGTCATCAATAACAACTATTTTCCTTCATCTTAATTTTCAGTTAGCGCAGATCAAAAATAAAGAATCCTTTTGCTTAGAGAAGGCTGGTACACACAGCTGCTCTAGACCGTCTGAGCTACGAAAACTAAATGTTGAATTTAATCTTCTCCTGAGCGGTACAGTTCTCGTAACTCGGACGGTTAAAAGCAGCCGGGCGCTTACCTTATTCTCCATTTCGACAATCGTTGAAATCAGTTTCTTGGATTTCTGTAACGAACATTGTGATAAGTTACAAGTGGCTAGATTTAAGAAAAGGGAGGTAATTACTACGCTGTAAATGATCAACACAACGCAAGTTTAAAAACGATAGCTTAAATGATGATTTTATTTTCATTATTTTGTTAATAACTGATTAATATGTTGTAAATTATACTGTATAGTACCAACCAGTATCTTTAGATCAAGACTAACGTTATTTGTGAACGCTAAATCTTATCAATACGTAGTACATTTATACTTTTTGAAGCCTTTGTATGAGTTTTTGGAGCGTATATTATTAACTGGAAATGGAATATCCAATTTCACCTATATTGACAAATCTAGCTACTTTTAGCTATTGAAAGTAGCAATCCAAAATGGCCGTTCAAGAAATTGAAGAAACAGCGTTATACCAAGGATTTGATTACCAAAAGAGGAAACTCAATTTCGACCAAAACTAAGCACACGTCGCTGAAGTCTTCAATATAATTGTTTAACCATTAAAAACAAAAACCAACTATTATTACGTTCGTCAGTTACGATCACACAAATCGAAAAAAAATTATCCGATTCGGTTAAACAAAAACAAAAACAAAAAATCTTTAATTACGGTTGCAAAGCAGACCATAAATTGTCACATTATGGCCAACGATGATTATTTGATATGTCCAGAGACAATGTAGAATTTTTTTTTAAATTACGAAATAACGACTGGCAATCAGAAGAATTAGTTATTGATAAAGCGGAAAAAGACTCCTTGTATGTTCTGGATTCTTAACGTCACTTTCTCTTTGAGCGTATAATGGTTGTTGTTATAATAGTGTAACACAAAAAGATTCTTCTTTAAAAAGAAATCGTTCGAAAAATAAAAAGAAAGTTATTTTTTTTTTTAAAAAAACATTTCCCTCAGCTTGTTATCTTGTTTCGTAATGACAAATTATTAATTCTATACAATTACAAGACTTCTCCTTCCCCCGACACACATTTTCGTTAAAAGCTTCTAGATTTAGTGGGCGATGAAACTTCATTTTAAACATTTGTCAATTTATTAAGATAATTTTCAATGTAAATAAAGAGGAGAAAAAAATGCAAGTGCATAATATCTATCACCTGAAGTGGAGGACTTGGATTTTCCATTAAGGCCCATGGAGAAGATTCGCTAGAAATAAAAGCCAGTTTTTGTTTACTTGACACTTACATTAGTTATACAGAAGTGATTGAATTCTAACAGCAACTTTCATCACATATTAGAAGTGAAATGCGACCAGAAAAAATAAACCAGGGGAAGAACAATAAATATGGAATACTACAACTAGGAAGGAAAGCTCAGCTGAGAAAATCAAATGCCAAGTTGGTGAAATATAAATTTTGTATTAAAAAGTAAAAAAACAAAACAACACTCGAGAAACAGATAAGACAAAGAAAGAAATGAAAATAGCATTGAAATAGAAGGGGGGGGAAACCCCACAAGGATGAATAAGAATGAAATTGCAAGAGTCGAAAAAAATAAATAAATAAAAAATCCTGTGTCGCCCAATTTTAATTTTGACTCATTCCTTGTGGAATGTGCAAAACGAATGATGCGTGGTTTGTTTGGTTTTTTGGGGGTTTTTTTTTCAACATTCCTGGTGACTTTGATTTGTATAAATCGCCAATAGTGTAAAAGAAAGATTAATTAGCAGTACTTTAATTTTTCATATTGAATTTGAAATAATAATTGTGAACGAGCTACAACTAGTGAACTTTTTATATGTTCAACTGTAGAGCAACTACAAATAAATTAACACTAGTTTAGAACTATCGAAAAAACATCAAGAAATAAAAATGAATTCAAAGTATTATTTGGGGTTACGTGAACATTAATAACATGAATGTTATTTTTTGGTCGCTGAAAATTAAAGCAGACAAAAATCATTGAACGAGTTCACGCGCATATATAAAAATCATCGAACAGTGTAGTATAAATTAGCTTCTCTCCCATAAAAAGGCAATCTCGTGAAAATCACACAGGGGTCGCTTTAGACCCAAAAGAATGATTGAACCAAATAATCAGTGAAAACGGCGATTCCCAGACAAAAGAAACCATTTTCTCTCCCTCTCTTTTCCCACCACATTCTCATACTTCAGTAAATGGCTTAGCATCACACAAAAATTTTTCGATATTGTAGTAGAACATTGGTGCCTTACCCAATCAGTGAACAATATTTAAATAGTCTGCATTACACTACTGCCAAATTCCAGAAAAATCCTCATCGTTTACACAATAATCCATGTTGTTGCTAATAATTCCACCTCAAGACTTTGCTTCCTCCATTATTTGGCTACTCAAAATAAACGATTACCACGCCGGCACGTACAGGTAGAACTACGGATGCTCCTATAGGATATAATAGGGGGGAATCCGATTACATACGCGATTTCACGGTTTTTAACTATCAAAAATATATTTATGAGCTGTTGCAAATTCTTTCATTTCGCCTTTTTTTTTTACAGTGCAGGGGCTGACCAAGCCTGTTCAGCTGAGGGTCTTCTAAAATTTGAAAATTCAAAAATGCTGCCGAATTATCATCCAAATTTTGAGAAAAAATATTTTCCCTTTATGTTGACACAATTAATTCATTTGATGATTTATTCTATTCATAATTTTTGCTCACATGAAAGATTAAACCATGGAAATATAAATGTGAATTTTTTTAAAAAAAAAAAGGAATTCTGGGGTACAGTCAAAACTTGGAAAGTTAAAATAACTTGAAAATAAAGTAAAATATTGCTCTTTTCTAGGAATTTTAATTTTTTACGAACATGTATTTGGGTTATTTTTGAGGAAAAGAATTCTCTAGAATTATTTTTCATAATGATTTTTTCCAATTAATTTGATTATTTTTGGAAATTTTTGTTTTATTTTTCCATTGCTTGCACCATAATGAAATTCTGTCAATAATAATGTATCGACATACTGAAAAATCAAACACAATCATTGAAAAAAAGGATATTGCGCCTGAAGTATTTTTATCATGATTTTGTTTTTTTCAATTATAAGCTTTTTTGTAAGTATGCTTGGGCAAACATCAAGTCGGACTCTCAACTGTTTTAGTTTGTTTATTTGTTTTACTATTTGGGAGTCATTCTTGACACGATTTCGATTCGGCACTGATCAAATCTTTTAAGTTTTTATTCTTCAAATGCTTCCTTTTATTGAAGTTCAAGTTTGAGTTTGATTGCACTTCTGACTGCCATTTTTCAAATAGGTGAGAAAAAGCTTCTCCCTCTTGTCAATAATTTTCAAAACACAGAAACACTGAATTAAAACAGCCCGATATTACATCATTAATTATAGAATGTATAAATTACTAACGGGGGAAAATAATTCTTGTAAGCTATCCATCCACACAAATGGCAGGGAGTTAGCGTTATAGCTACATTGTAAATAAAATATCCTGCCTAAAGCCTAAAAAAAATCTTCTTTTCACAAGTGATAAATTCTCTCAGAAAAAGGTTTTATAGATTTAAAACAGAAAAAATTACTTGTAGTAATGTTTTCTGTTTTCAAGAGGCCCAATTTTTCATTTCCTTATGTCATTTTTTTAAGATTATTTTTAGATTTTGTGACTTTTTTTTTTCGAATTTGCTAGATCAGATATATGCTCCAGCCTCCTCCTGCATTTGTGGAGCGCATGCACTGCCTCTGCTTACTTGCATGCTATTTGTAAATATTTCAGAAATAATTTCAGAATAATTTCCCAGTGAAAGATGGCAACATAACATGGAAAGTGGTATTATAGCGGCAGCTCCTCCCTTACTTAACTATAAAAGCGTGGTGGGGGCTGATTTGTTGAAATAGGGATCCTGCTCATATTTTTTAGTAGAAGCCTATTCCTTTTTGGAAAACTTAGACCATCAAGAAAAAGTAAAATTTTGCCATTTTGTGTATTGAGCTTATGATAATTATGTCATAAATTCACATGTTCATGTATACTAAAACGTAATGTTTGAAGTTTGAAAATTGGTGTCCTATGCTAATTTTGGTCAGTTACAAATTAGAAATATAACCCTAAAAATGTGTTTTTGATAATTATTGACCTGATTTAGGCAATTTTTACATCATTGTCCCTATGCTTAGTTTATCGGGAAGTTTTTTGGTTGGTAGAATCTGAGCAACAAAGTTGAATCATATCCAAAAACCATCCAGATTAGAAGAAACTTGCCGCCATTTTTCAAGTGCAATTCAAAATGGATTATTGTAAATGTACATTATGGTCATTATTTATTTATAAAAACTTAAAGATGAGATTTTGATGAAATTTTAACTCTTCAGATTTTGGTAAATTTATTTTTAAATAATAATGAAATCATCAATTTTCTCCTCATTTTTATTGCACAACCTAATTTTATGCTTTAAATGAAAATTATCATAATCTTTTGATACATGACTTATAGATGTTTTCATCCAACATTACAAACTATAGAGACAAATACCTGAATCCATTCCAAAATTTAATCACTTCTTCTTTACTCCAAGACCCACATTTCAATAAAATTTAATTGAAATTCACGGAGATGTTTCAAAGATATTGTGTGAATAGACATGAGTGAAAACAAATGTGTGAAGGAGAAAAACAGAAAAATGAAAAAATGTTTTACAACTAGAAATCAAATCCCCGAATCAACCTCAAAATGTAATCACCTCTTTATCACCATGTTGCATACTCTTCAGCATAATTTAATTGAAATTCATTCAGAACTTTTTGAGATATCCTGTGAACAGAGAGAAGTGAATACAGAAATGAACAAAAGAGAAACCACAAAAATTACAAATTCCTGCACCCTACCCCAAATTTAAATACTTCTTTCCTACCCTGTGACCCACTTTTCCACAAAATTTCATTGAAATTCATTGTGGACTTTTGGAGATATTGCATGGAAAGACACAAGCGAATACAGAAATGTATTTTTGAAAAACGCAAAAATATCTCCCAATCAAAAACAAATTCCTGGATCTGCCCTCAAATTTAATCACTTCTTTTTTTAACTCACTTATCTTTTTTATCTTCATACCTTCTGCAAAATTTAATTGAATTTCAATGAGAAATTTTTGAGATACTGTGTGACAGACCTGAGCGAATACAGAAATGTATAAAAAATTAGAATAGAAAAATATCTCTCAATCAAAAAACGAATTTATGGATACGCCCCAAATATCATCACTTCTTCCTTATCTTGTGGCTTGCTTTTGAACAAAATTCAATTGAAATTCATTGAGAAAAGGGATAATTTATACATTGCTGACCTTCAATAGATAAGTTTCAAAACATTACAAATTTTATCAATGATCACATTATTTCAAAACAAAAATATATTGCAATAATTGAAACATCTTTAAGTTTTAATTACAAGAAAATAGCAGAGTTAATCATGAAAAATTAAAATTACTTTCATGAACTTCAACCTGTTTTTTTTGTCAATTTTTGTCAACCACAATTAACTTTATACCATGATTGATGTATTTTCCTGAAGTGCTGCTTTTGAAATAAGATGCCATGAAAATTAGTAAATCCTATGATGAATTAATTGAATTTTGAAAAGATGTTACTTTTTCACATAGAATATAAGGAAAAATATGTATGTTTACAGTGAGTGTCTGTATCAACTCAGTACAAAGGTCAAGTGAATATTGAGTCAACCATCCTTACCCATGTATGATGGAAGCTCACTTGAATTCATAAGCTCCTCATGGTCAACTCAAGTATGGATGACCAAAAATGATAAAACCTGATTTACTCACAATGGCAAAGTATATTCCCAACATTAAAACATGACTGGCAATACTTCTGTTGAATTAATAAACTTTATAAAACATTATATTCAAAATGTAACAAACTATCCAAACGACCAAAAAGGAACATTTTTGTGTCATTGAAAAAAGATGTTTTTTGTATTTCAATACTGTTGTACGGGCATAGAAAATTATCTCCTATTTGGGGAATATTGTGAGAAAGTATTTTTCAGTAGTGTCAAGTCCAGTTTCATTTATTTATAGAAAGATAAATAACAATTATCAACCTAAATCATTCCAAGCAAAATATTATCATCATCATCAGTCTTTTAATGTCCCTTGTTGGACATAGACCTTCCCTAGGACTCGCCACACTTCTCTAGAGTGGGTGTCGCAGAGCCAGTATTTTCTAAATTTGTCTAGTTCATTTCTTCATCTTATATTCTGTCAGCCTCGGTTTCACAAGTGATTTCTGGGGATCCATGTTGTGAGTCATGATGTCCATCAGTTGTCTTTCATTCTTGCAACATGGCCTGCCCATTGCCATTTAAGTTTTCTAATCGATTCTACCATGTTTCTGACTTATGTTTTCTTCCTTATATACTGTGCTGTCTTGTAATCTCTCCATGTAAGGTTGAGCATGATTCTTTCATGTACACGTTGTATGCTTGTCAGTTTGTGAGTCTGTCTCTCGGTTAGGTTCCATGCTTCAGCTCCATAAGTGATTATCGAGTGGATGCATTGGTTGTATACACTTCTTTTTAGGATTATTGAGATCGACTTGTTTTTGAAGATTGAGCTTGCTCTGCCAAAGGCCTACCATCCTAGGGTGATTCTTCGCTTGATCTCTTCCTCTTTCATGGGTTTCATAGAGATTTGTTGTCCTAGGTAGATATAGTGGTCTACTTTCCCCAGTTTTGCATCTTCGATTTTGACAGTTATGTCCTTATTCTCAATGTGATCGTTGCACATGATATTTGTTTTAGTGAAGTTCATGTGTACGTTAGTTCATCTAGCATTAGTTGGAGGTCATGTAGGTTCTCTGCAAAAAGGACCCTGTCGTCTGCAAATCTGAGGTTTCTCAGATATTCGCCATCTATGTTGATTCCTCTATTCTCCCAGTTCAGGTTTCTGAAGAACATCTTGAGGTAGGCTGTGAAGAGTTTGGGTGAGCTGCTATCACCTTGTCTTTCTTTTTTTTTGTTGCTGGAAGGGTTTGGAGTCCTTATGTAGCCTGATGAAGGAGTTGCTGTGATTGTATATATGTTGCAGTACTTCGATGTACACAGGGTCTACACCATGTAGG
The DNA here is from genome assembly GCA_963457665.1 of Thysanoteuthis rhombus. Lineage (NCBI taxonomy): Eukaryota > Metazoa > Mollusca > Cephalopoda > Oegopsida > Thysanoteuthidae > Thysanoteuthis > Thysanoteuthis major. The sequence continues at coordinate 25,956 of CAUOPZ010000074.1, read as the reverse complement.
GTGATGGCCTTAATGACCATGGGAATTTCTACAGAATCGAATGCCTTCTTGAATTCTATAAATGCTACAGCCAGTGGCATTTTATATTCTGCTGCCTTCTCTTTCAGCTGATTTTATTGAATGAAGATGGTCCATGGTAGAATAGTTTCTTCTAAATCCAGCCTGCTCCCACAGTTGGTTTTCATCTAGTGTTTTAGTGATCCGGTTGGTGATGATTTTGTGAAAAGTTTAGTAGGCTTATAGACCTGTAGTTGTTGAGGTCTTTGGGGTTTCATTTTTTTTTATATAAAAGCATTATGATTGAAGTCTTCCAGTTGTTTGAGACTTTACTCTGTTGTAGACATAAGTCAAATAGAATAGCTAGCTTTTTGTTGACAATCTTACCAGCTTTTTTGAGTAGATCACTGGCAATGTTATCTGGTCCAGGGGCTTTTCCTTTTTTATTTGTTTGATGGCTTGCTTTACCTCCCATGGTGTAACTTCTGGGAAGTATAGTCACAGTCAAAAAAGGAACTATGCCAGCTGCAAGTTCATAGAGAGGTATAAGAAAATAACTAGCTCAAGATGCCAGGGCCGAATAAGCAATTGACCATGTGCGTTCGGGGCTTTTATAAAGATTCATCGTAGAAAATGACGTTTTAGATACCCTGCTAAAAGCAGGGTTTCGTATTTAATTACTGACTAAAATATAGGGGTTGCCACACAAATAACAATAGAAACTGAAAAGAACTCACAAACTTGAGGGAGTTTACTTACAAAAAACCCCAGGAGGGTTAGTCGAAGCCCAAGTCATAACTTACATTAGTGATGTGGATATCTTATGTCTCAGTTTGTGTCGTTCAAATTGGCACTATGACTATGATTGGTTGTATAGAGTCCTTTAACAAAGATCATGAAGCCTATTTTAATTAGGTATATTTGTCTTTTGTACCTAACAATGTAGAAGACAAGAAGGAGGCTACTTTTCACTCGTTATTAAGTTAAATATTATATTTATTAGTAATGAATCTCGTTTCTACTACGAAACCTGCCGACTGTACTTATGATGTGTTTGTCGGTGAGCTATAATGAACACAGCGTTTGCGTGGTCGCCCAAAATAGTAGTTACAGTGTTTGCATTTGATAGCAATGAAGTTCTTACGAATACTCACATCGAGAAGATAAGTAACAAGATGCTAGTTATAATAGTTATGGTCAAAAAAGGAACTTCGCTGGCCACGAGTTTAGATAGGGGTAAAAGAAAACAACTGGCTTGAGATGCTGGAGCCAAAAAGGTGGAAGCTGACCGAGTCGAAGAGGCATTTCACCATATGCGTTCAGGGCTTTTGAAAGAGGGTCGTCGAAGGAAGTGACGTTTTAGAAACCTAACTAGATGAAGGGTTTCGTCTGTTATTCTTGACTAAAAATATAGGGGTTGCCAAGGGCATATAAAGAAATGGGTTCTTCAAATAGTGGCAGAAACAACAAGAAAGTTAATACTAACTAGATCGCTTAAGTCCCAAGTAACATTGATCTTGACTCCGAATATGACGAGTACATTTTTATGATAAGACTGGGCATTCATTCCAGTTCTTTTAAACGGCACTTCTACTGAACTGAGAGTATGCGGAGGTTAACACTTGAGGAAACGAAAAATATTGTGCTAATCAAAGCTGATAAACCCGGCCCTAATCAAATCTCCTGAAATTTCCTTTCAGCTATTTTTTGAACAATCCACCTTTGACTACATCTTGAATAAGGGTACATATCTGTACAGGTCCTGTTCTTTCCAAAGTGTTAAAATATTGTGAGTTTGGTTGTCCTACTTCTATTTGCGATTCTCAATCTCTTCTTCTTTTCTTCCCTACAGGAAATGAGAATGGTTGTCTACAATGAGGTTACACGGTGATAGTTCCCTCTGTCCATTGTCAAACTCTACTTGCTGAACTTCATAGCCGGCAGATCGGTGCATTCCAAATGAAGGAGTTTGCACTAACTTACATTTGGTAGCCAAATTTGGACAGAGATCTTGAGTTCATGGCAAAACATTGTCTGAAGCATTACAAAATCTAACTAAAGCAAAATCATATCCTTGGGTATGGCCTAGTCAACCCTGACACCGCTTGCGTGTGGAATATGCTGGACCCTGTGTAAGACACTGTTCAGATTCGACAACAGACTATGAAAGACATAGAACATGAGAAAAGGAAAGAGAGTGGCTGACCGCAAAGGCTGGGGCCAGAGGCATGACCAGCTAGGAATACTGGCGCCAAGGAGCATTGGGCCAGGGAGAAAGAGAGAGAGATAATGGCCGGCCGCAGAGGCCGGGGCGAGAAGCGTACCCAGCTAGGGGTGCTGGAGCTAGTGAGTCTTGGACCATGTGCATCCAGGGGTTTCATAGGGGTCGTCAGAGGAAGTGACGCTTTGAATATTAAGCTAAAAGGAGAGTTTCGTACTTAATTCCTTACAAAAAATATAGGGGGCACTACAACACTTTTTAGTTGTAGTGAATGCACACTCATTGGGGTTATATATCCCCACCAAAGGTCCTAGTGCTAAGGAAACTATTAAAAACCTTTGTCATTATTTCTATCCAATGGATTTCCCCGTTTCTATTGAGTCCTTGTTTCATCAGTAATGAATTCAAAGTATTTCAAAGAAATAAACAAAGGCATTATGCACATTACTTTAGCCGTAGATAAACCATCTGCAAAAGGTTTGGCTGAGAGAATGATACAAACATTCGATAGTGCTTTAAATAGTTCCTCAGAACTTTGGAGTACTGAACTAGACAAATTTCTCTAGAAGTTTCAGATTACTCCACGTACTACCACCTGTGTATCATCAGCGGAGATACTTTTCAGGTGTCGTTTCAATTGCAGTCTAGACCTACTAAGTCCAAGTGAATCAATTCACCTAGAATGCAAAATCTACAACCTAATGCGGCGTGAGCAACTATGCGCCTGGTCGTAAGTGGAGATCTGCTCGAGTAACTATATGGGTCAGCTCACAGATGGCGGCATAATCAAACATCACCAAGATCAGTCAATCACAAGGTCTTCTTCACGCTTGAAGTTGATCCATTCACTACTCCCCAGATTATGCATGGCCATTAGATCAAAAGGCTTGAACTTTCCCTGTCTATGCATCTCTACGTAATATTGTTAATTAGTTCTTAGAAGATCTGCCAGAACTGTTAGGACTTCTGACAAACTAAATCTTCATGTTGCAATTTTAAAAAAAAAACCCTTAGAAATTCAAGACGTAGTCCAAAAGTGAAAAATGATGCACAATCCTTTTACTGAAATTTTCTTCCTTGTTTAGCCATAAATTCTGGATCTTGCTTTTTGCTTCAAATCTCATATCAATCAGTATTTACATTAATCTTATAATCAAAATACTGGCTCAGTCAATTGTAATAGCAGTACTAATATCATTACAGGTTAAATTACTGCTGATGTAAACATAGTTCTGAACATATAAAACATGGTGAAGATGAGTGTTGTTATAAGTAAAGGGAATAAATTTTGATTTTTTTAAAAACAGCTAAATTGGCAACACTGGAATGGAGCAGTAAGATTCAAAGTTAATGTACGCAAAACTCTCCGAGTTCAAAATTTCTTAAATAGGTTTATGATGATGCTTAAGACATTACATTTTAATGTAATCAGTTACGCAATTCTGTGAGTTTAGTACACCACTGATAATTTTATTCGTGAAATATTAATTCCGTTGTGCGACATAGTCAAATACCCAAGAGATAGAAGCGTAACCTAAGGTAATTAAGAACAAAGCACGAGAAATTCAGATTAAAAGATACTTTCATTTTTTAAATATGGAGGCCTTGTAAGAGAACTAAACAGACCAAGGTGTCTTAGTGGACCATTCGTGTGCAGTGCAATGGGACCAAAAGCTTTGTCAAAACAACATTACCTACCATACTTTGGAATTAAAAACATGAATCAACGAAGAATTAATCAAGGAAAAGTCCTGTGGCAGGAGAAAGATAGAAGATTTTAAGATGGTTCTGAATGCACAAAACAAACATGCTGAGTTCCAAACCACAAATTTGAGGAGGTGCTCAACCATGATCTGAAAGGTCAGAGTGGCAGCGCTTGGATACTCAAAGCTGGTGTCAGTATGGACCCTGTCCAGACACCTCAGCGTCTCACTCTCAGTACTCCACAAATAGACATCACGAGCTTCAACTGAAGTTTGATGAATTAGAATCACAGGGTGATTTGCTTGTCCAGAGGACGTTGGAATAACGGTTGAATATCTAAATCCATCCTTTCTGGTCACAAAGACTAGTGAGGGTAATCGCTTGGTTACAGCCTTTGCTGACGTTGGCCGTTACAGTAAACCTCAACCTGCTCTAATGCCTGATGTCAATTCAACATTATGAAAAATCGCACAGTGGGAATGCATTATCACCACTGATCTCATTAATGGGTACTATCAAATACCCCTTGCCCATAGATCAATATAAATACTATAGGTTTGCTACACATCTCCGTGGGGTCCGAGTTTACATGAGATCAATGTGTTAATGTGTCATACCTGGGTGATCTTCTTAATGAAGGTACAGTGGCAAAGATCGTAGATAATTTTTATTGTGTCGGCAAAACCTATGCTGAACTCTTACATAATTGGAGAAGAGTCTTACACGCTATGCAAATGTGACATGCATCTCTCTGCCTCCAAAACAATCATTTGCCCCAAGGTAACCACCATCCTCGGTTGGACATGGTCACAAAGCACACTAAGCGCAAATCCTCATCGCATTGCTACTCTTACGCCGTTCGATCCCTGAGAAGGTATCAGGTTTGCATTCTTTTATTGGAACATACTGAAGTGCTGGTTCGTATCATCCTGCATGTTCATCTTGAGCATCCTTAGACAACATCGTATCACGAAAATAATCAAATGATCGAATTCAATGGAATGATGTCATTCATGAGGCCTTTACCGAAGCACAAGCCACCTTACCTGACACCAATTCTATCATTCTTCTTCATTCATGTGACCTACTATGGATCCTAACAATTCTCCCTCCATGACCTATCTCTGTACTAACGTTGCCCATTTTGCTTCACCTATATCGAGCCCCATACATAAGCACTGCTTCGCAGCTACGCCACCGTGTCTTCATCACGTGCTACAAACGCGTATCACTTCTCACTCTCATGAACGAAATGGCTAAGTCTTTTTACTATCTGGTAGTCACGATAATCTTTCCTAAACAGCCTTACTTTGGGAAACACGCACGGATAAAACTCTGTCTTCCCTGTCTTTCACGGTCTGTTCGTCAAGTCTATCAGCGTCAGAGAATTGCTCCCAAGTTAACCCACTTACTTGGCAGTAAGGCTCTCACACTAAGCCCAGATTCTACGTATTATCTTGGAGCAGTTCAACCATACAGAATCCAAGTAGTTCAACACCGACGCTATTAAGACAAGAAAGCTCCCATCTTTCGCCCCTTCTTCTTCTTTTCTCCTAACATCTTCTCACGATCGATCGTATTTAGGTTATTCTTACATATAACTCAACTTCATTTTTCAATTAAACGTACGTCTTTTGTCAGGCCAAAATATTTGTATGTGTTCATTCCACTTTTTTTCATCAATGCACGTCCAACTTCATACTTGGCGCGCATTCCATTCTCTTCGTACAACTTCCTTCCTCCATGCACGTGTCCTACAGCCAAACCACGAGGATCAAAATTCCCGTCTTTCACAAACAATATCATCGCTCTATCCCTTTCTCAACAATAAGCGTCACCCACAAAACTTTTTTTTAGATTTTGCCTGCCACAATGTTTCCGGGTGCACGGATCCATCTTGACATAAGTGTGTATGTGTGAAACTCACAGAGAATTCAGTCACGCAACGAATCTCATAAAATGACATAATTAATGGTAAGATAAAGCTACCATTCACTAGGATACCATCATAGATATTAATACAGTCAATGTCCT
>CAUOPZ010000074.1:12500-15000 GCA_963457665.1 Thysanoteuthis rhombus | reverse complement strand
TATACGTATGTATATATATATATATATATATGAACATATACATGCATATATATATGCATATATATATGCATATGTATATGTGTATATATATATTTATATGTATATATATATATGTATATATATGCATATATATGTGTGTACATATAGTTATCTATATTCATATATATATATATACATATATATATGTATATGTATATACTTATATGCATGTATGTAAAAATATATCTATACGTACATATATATGTATATAAGTATGTATACGTATCGATGTATGTATGTAAATATATGTATTTATGTATGTATGTACGTATGTATGTATATATATGTATGTATATATATATATTTGTATATATATATGTATGTATATACATATATATATACGTATGTATGTATGTATTTATATATATATATGTATACATATATATTTGTATATATATATGTATGTATATACATATATATATACGTATGTATGTATGTATTTATATATATATATATGTATATATATATATGTATGTATGTATATATATGTATGTTTGTATACATTTGTATATATGTATGTATATATATATTTATATATGTACGTATATATATATATATATATACGTATGTATGTATGTATGTATATACATGTATGCATATCTATATTTATATATATGTATGTACGTCCATATATATGGGTAAATATAGATATATATACATATATATATATATTCGTATCTATATATATATATATATGTATGTTCGTATTTATATATATATATGTATGTATGTATTTATATATATATATTTATTTAAGTTTTTATGTATATATATATAAGTTACTGAAAATGTTTTGGCTATGATTTGGACAGGGGTTATAACTGGCTAAAGTGAAGTTTTTCTTATGGGTCTGGGTGACTTTGAAGTTTCCACCATTGAATGTATCTCAGATGTGGGTGTGAGGATATCATTGATAGGAGTTTTGTGTATTAGGGTTCTGTGTGATGAGTTTTTTTTTCAGTTTAGTGTTTAATCCATTAGGATATAGGGTTTTAAGTTTGTTGATCCACATGTCTTCGTGTTTTTCTAGAACTTTAGTTATATCAATTGGAGTAGTTTTTTCTATTTTTTCTATGATGGTGAAGCTAGCGTCAGTGGCAAAATTGTGGTCAGGTGTGCGAAAGTGTAGTTCTACAGGAAGTGGGCTACGATTGTTTTGTGACTCAATCCTATGTCTCTAATTGTTGAGTCTAATATATAATTGCCACTTGGACTTGCCTATGTCTTGTAACTTACATCTATTGCACTTAAGAAGGTATATAATGTTCTTACTGCGGCAGTTGCTATTGTGATATATGTGGTAACTCTATTTTGTGGTAATGTTTGTGAATGTGTTGGTGTACTTGAGGTGGTTGCAGCATAGACTGTTTCTTATGTCGCAAGGTTTGCAGAATTTAATTGTTCTAGGTGTATTTTTGTGTATGACTTTATTGTTAATGATATCATTGCTACTAATCATGTCTCTGAATTTTTTTGGTCGGCGGTAAGAGATGACACATTGGTCTGTGAATGTTTCTCTTAGATCTGTTTTAATCGTGAGAATGTTCCATCTCTTATTGATGATGTGTGCTAAGGGCAGGAGTGTGTTGTTGAAGGTGGTTATAAGAGGTATGCGGTTGGGTTTGTTATCGTGGGACAGTATAAGGATTTCATCCCTGGATATTCCAGTTGCTTTTTTTATTTGGTTTTTAGTGTCATCTAGCGGATAACGTTGTTGGGTGAAGTATTGTAATAGGTTACGTTTGTGTCTGTTAAGTTCACTATTAGTAGAGCAGATTCTTCTAATTCTAAGAGCTTGTGAAAATGGTAGGCTTCTTTTTAGGTGTTGGTGATGGGCTGATTTAGAGTGGAGGTAATTGTGGGTGTCCGTGGGTTTAGTGTAGAGGGTAGTTTGGAGGTTTCTGTTGTCATCTATGTATATGCGGGTGTCTAAGAAGGCTATGGAGTCAGTGGATGTCGTGAAGTCAAACTTAATAGAATCATGTGCCGAGTTTAGATGTATAAAGAAATTATCTAGTTTGGCTTTTTCGCCTGTATATATGAAAAAAATGTTGTCTGTATATCTACCATAAAAAATACAATCGTTATATAAATAAAAATACATGTATATATACATATGTTTCTATTCATATATATATATACATATATATATATTGAGCTTGACTTAACCTATAGTATTTGCATACAATATTTTGGTTTGTTCATGTTTAGTTAAAATTAAATACGATAATTGATAAGTTTTAGTTCTAAATTTGCTGCTTTACCTTCAGCCAAGGATGCATTGTGCCACCATTTTATATTCTGCTAATATAATTTGTAAACTCTTTTGAACCATTGCTCATTTGCTGACCTCTACACTTTTTTCTAGGGTGTTCGGCGTTGATTGATGCGCAATATCTCTTCCCTTGCAGAGAATTAGTAGTGGGAAGTAATACTTGCCAGTTGAATGAGCTGGTGATGG
>CAUOPZ010000072.1:5000-17500 GCA_963457665.1 Thysanoteuthis rhombus | reverse complement strand
GCTTTCTGGTTCCTGCATTGATATTGTTTGGCAATTTTGTAGTTCAGAGCCATGAATTATTCCAGTTATTATGTGGGCAATTTTTAAATTACAACAAAATACGAAGCGGATTCTTATTTGAATTTTTTTTTTTTTAAAAAGAATTTTTTTCCATTGTACTGCTATTTGTTTTTTTATTCGTACAATTTTGAAAAAGCTACCTGCTTTCAAAATTAAAAAAAATATGCTCTCAATGACATGATAGAATAAATACACTTAGTTAAAATAGCTGATGAAGTGATGAGTTTTTTTATTTTAAATTTGGATTTTTTCCTACATATTGTTTTCATTAGTTTCGATGCCTAGTTAGTATTTTGTTGTGACTGACCTCACAGCAACAACTGTGATATTTTGGGATGCTAAGCTACAAGATTGCCCATTTTTTCCATACACTATATCTCAAATTGAAAATTAAAAACATACCAGATAAGTTTTATTCATACATATACTTATATTTTGTATTTTGCAGGAATTTTAGAAGACTCATAACACTTTTATTTGGAGGTATGTAAAATTTTAAAAACTCAACACTGCGATTGACTTCCTCCCAATATGGGTGCATTTAAAATATAATGGAATGCTTCCCTCAAAACTGTGACGGTATTTTTCAGCAAAAAATTGCAATGTTTTGTTTTTAATTGTTAAATTCCTCCCCACCACCTCCACCAAAAATATATAGTTTGTTAGTGCAGAAAAAAGGTAAAGCTGAGTTCAGAAATGATGATAAAGTTGGTGGGTAGCATCAAAATCTGAAAGCCCTCCTACATATACAGATTAGCTCTAAAATACAATCATCGCTTCCGTCTTTTTCTTCTTACCACCCAAAATTGCTGTGTCACTATTTATTTAATGATTAAAGTAAATGAAAATATTTGTTTATTAAATCCTAACTGTGGTATCATGGGTGACATAAACAAATATTGATTTAACATGTACATGCACATACACATGCATCTAAATACTTGTGTGTGAATGTAATAAATATACCCACACAAATCCATCTCCTGTCTATTGCCAAAATTCCTGCTGCTGGAGCATTTACTATATGAATTCAATAAGATGCTTTGCTTTGCCTTAAATATATAAAACATTTTCTGATTTTTTTTATTTCAAAAGAAATTTTTTTTTATATTGGTTCTTTTCATTATCTGATGTATCTCACTTCTCTTTTATTATAAATGTTTTGGTGACAGGGACAATTCTTTGCATGCTACCAGGAACAAAAAACAATTCTCACTATCTAGTCTCTTCTCAAAGAGGCACATGTACACATATTAAAGGAACTGTTTATTGTTTTGCTAATATGATTGAGTGTTGATAAGTGATAAAATAAAATTAAGACTGACATTGTTTATGTCGGGGATTCCTTCACATTCTTGCAAAATCTTCATTACCCTTATGGTGTTGCTGTTTTTGCTGATTTTGTTTCATATTTCTTTGGTTTATTTTAAGAAGCAGTGTAAAATGTTGGAAGCTTACCAACCTGCTGTCTGAATACCCAAAGGAACCATGCAGTTGTATATTTCACACCCGTTGTTTCAGTTGCAAAAGAGTTTCACTTACTATTTTATGAAGCAGCCTGAGCCCTTTTGGTATGCAATATAGGAAATTAACCTAACTTGTTAGCACTTTTTTGTTTTTAGCAAAAAACGAATGAAAAACTTTTCTTTTTAAAATAATTGTCTTGGAAAATAAACATTAATTGAAATTTTTGATGAAGTATTCACTGTCACAGATTGATCTGATTGAAGTTGCAATGAAAAGCAACTAAAAATCAAGATGAAAGAAAATATTAGTCGAAAATTAATGATAATGGTTGACAATAGTACCTCTGATAGGAAATCAAGAGAATATCACTTTTACTCATACTACTAGTGTATTAACAATACAGAATATAGTGCTAAGAAAGATTGGTGAAGAATGAAGGGTACGTTAAAGGGTTAGAATTGATCTTCTGGCAATCCATTGAATTCTCATAGCTCAGTTGGTAAAATAATGTACTACAGTTAACCAGGTTTCTCGGAGTCAAAAAGGATGTGTTAGTCACATTGATAGCTTATCATATTTTTCTGAAATGCATTGTTTACTCACTGCCGTAGATTAATGGCCTAAGTAAAGTTGTGATGAAAAGCAACTTAAAAAATCAGCATGAAAGAAAATATTAATAAAGAATTAATGATGATAATTAGTTTTATTTAATTCCAATACATACATATATATATATCAATGTTTCAGTTGAGTACACACAATTTCACGTATTGAAGACTAGATTTGAAGTATTTGTTAATTTCTTTGATTAGAAGTAATTTCTTACTGATTTGAAGTATTCAGTAATTTCTTTGTACATTATGCATCATGGGAACTTAAACTAATAAATGGCTTGTTTTTTTGTTTTTTTTAAATTTTTGCATTTTTAACCCTCCTTTTTCATTCTCTTCATGAACTTTCAGTGAAAGTATTTGATCACTTCATTTGATTTCTTGTACAAAGGAAGATAATCTTCCAGACACTTATAAATCAGCTGAAATGCGGTAATGTGGTATGATTATTTATACTTGATATACTACCTCTATGAACTTGACAAGGTTTGATGATGGATATACTATATGCTTAGGAGAATGCACAACTCCTGATGTATATTATCATCTTCAGCCTTTTAATGTCTGTTGTTTCAGACCTGTCCATTAACTGCTAAGCGATATTGTCTGCAGATGCAACCGGTTATATAAACTTCTACTGGGCTTCTCGAAACAAATCCAATTGCAATCTTTGGAATCATGAATAGCAACAGCATCAGAGATATAGAGATCATCTTTGACATCATAAAGACCAAGATGATTTCTCTTTATGCCAAGATATATGTTGTACTAGCACTATATCAGTTGCGGCACACAATACCTTAGAGGCAAGAAAAGGCGATTACAATGATGATGAATCCTATAAATAGGAATGATGTTCAATGATAATTTATGTGGTTTTTAGTTTATTTTTTGAGAATATAATTGATTCATTATTTTATGCTCATGATTAATAAACAGCTCATAATCAATCTTCTCTCTTTTTTTTGTTGCGACAAAAATAGATGAAAAATAATGAGTGAAAATACTTAACCCAGATAGTCAACAATACAGCATGGAACAGTTAGCAAAAAAGGAGGGTGGCAGAAAACAACAGTTGAGAACCCATACTTGAATATAACTGCTCTGGTAACTTGATTGGTTTAAGCATCATCAATTCAAGATGATCTCCCAAGATTGGAATGTTAGTTAAAGTCTCATCAAAGCTACTTAAGAATTTTGTACAGTTTAGTTTTATGGCTGAAGAATTGATTTGCAAAAAAATGAAATAAATAGAAGATAAGTATAAAAATTGAGATAAAATCAACAAAAATAAAGGAAGGAAGACTAGTTGAAATAATTGTCTTTAACATTTCATTAATGGTAAACTATAATTATTTGTCTATTAAATCTAGATTAGTGTGAGAAAGAACAGCCATAAAACCTTTCTTTTGTACCTTGGAAAGAGGTGTGATCCTTAATTATGGGAGTGTTAAGAGATCCATTTTTCAAATTGATGGAACAGAATATGAAAACAATTGCAGTTTATGATTATAACTGAAAGGATGAAATTGTAAAGAATATTGGAGTATCTTTGATTGTTATCTCTATGAGAAGAGGACGAAAGGGATATCCTAAATCTTGAATCAAAAATATTTCTTTTCTCTTGAAATTTAATGAAGATTATTTGTTCTGGAAATGTTTGGCTTTCATCACCGTAGTCTTGATTGTATTTGTAAGAGCTGGAAGGGAAGGTGGTAAGAGAATGTCTTGGTACACTTAGCATCATATATTACTTGAAGTAATCTTCCTCTTTGCTAGTTATTGATATAAATTAGTAGGTGAAGATTCCAAGTTCATTTAACCCATAATTCTCAACTAATTAGAAAGGTACTGTTTCAGGACATATTTTTGCCACATTGCTCATGAATACATGAAATGAATATTTTTGGCCTAACAGAAATTTATTATATCAGTAAAGTATATAATAATATCAGAACTTTATCTTCTATAAGAATTTTCCTTGCTCAACTGTCAGCAATCAGAGCGCTTAGAGGTTTATTGTTCTCATCCTTTACTTCTTGTCATGTTTCGATGAAATGAAGGCTTCTTGTCAATATTTTCTTGGGGTTATTGAAGACACAAAGGTATTGTGGCCAATGTCTCAAACATTTTTCGGAGAGAACTCCTTTGTTGAGAAAGGAATAATGTGATGATATTGAGAGAAGAGGAGATTTGATCTCCTCATGGTTTGTCTGTAGCGCGCATGCGGCCCTGTGGATGTGGAAGGAGAATGAAGATGTTAAGAGAATATGCATCAAGTATGAAGTTGGACGCACATTGAAACAAAGTGGAATGAACACACAAGTATTTTTGACCAGATAAAAGAAGTACATTTAAGAGAAGGATGAAGATGAGGTACATGTAAGGATAACATAAATACGATTGATTGTGAGAAGTATTGTTAGAGTTAGTGAAAGATGGGAGCTTTCGTGTCATTGATAGTATTGGCATCAGTGTTGAAGTGGGGTTTGTCTGAACTGCTTGGATTCCATATGGGTTGGATTGCTCCAAGATAATACGTGGAATCCGGGTTAAGTGTGTGAGCCATACTGCCAAGTAAGTGAATTAACTTGGGGGCTATCCTCTGACGCTGATAGACTCTTGATGAACAGACCATGAAAAACGGAGAACATGGAGATAGTTCATTTTTTAAGGTGGTCTGTTGAGAGTTTTGGTGACAGTTTTTCAAAAAAATAAGGAAGATTTGTATTATGAAAAGGAAGCAGAAAAAAAAATTTAACATGCATTTAAAAGAAAATGAATGTTTGGGGCTGACATGTATTGATCATAAAGGAATTATCATCATTGCCTTTTCTTCTTTTCATGTATTTACAAGATGTTTCTTTGAAAGCTTTTGATATCTTTGGATTTGTGCTGCAGCCGGGCTTTAGAAAAAACGTTCCTCTTGGAAACATTTTAAAATGTTCCCAGCTATTCATCTGTGATTTTAAATGTTCATATCTTTTAATTCTTTCTTTGAAAACTTTCTTTATTTTCTCTTAGTTATCATCAACACAGTCTCTGTGTCTGTTTCTCCCGTCCTCTGACTACATTTATCCTTCCTCTTGCCCACTCATCAATTTCCCTCTCCTCCCTCAACACTTCATGTATGACTAGCCATCCTTCATTTTTCTTTCTCTTATATTTTTCTCTAAGGCTTATAAATCCTATCAAATAAAAAGATAGATAACATCATTATTATCAAATAGGGTGATGTGGCATGACCAATGAAATTGAACACACAAAAAAAGTTACTTACCTTTCATTTCAGTAGACTTTCTTTCCTTGGTACATTCTATATGGCTGAAATCAGCTTCTGGTCATCCAAGTTCATAATCATTTTCATGAACTCATGAGCATGAATGTTACTAAAATTTCAGTGTTCATCTTGAATGATAGGGAAACTTCATTGAATGTCGCTGCTGAATTATCACTGAGAGAAGTGGGGTTGATGATTCTCATGGGGGAACCTCTTTCAGCAAAAGACATAAATTGGAACATATCAACTACAAATAAATTGAAACATTTTGAAAAATCCTGCTCGGGAATGGATTTCGATAGACTTGAGTTGGATTTATTAATTTTCACCTTTAATCTATCAACTTTTCCATAGGTTGCTTTTTCTCTTCACTTTTCATGGAGAAGTATTTGAGTTTCTCCTGGTTGATTCTCGATCTCTGTAAGTTTTGTTTTTCAGAAGAGTTTTATGTTGGATCCACACACCTCCTTTGCCAGGCTTTATCCATATTACTGTGATTGTTCTGGGTGAACTTTAATTATTATTCTGCAATTAGAATCAAATTAGTTGGAGATTTAGTACTTTTGTTAAAGGTCAAAGATCCAATTGATAATTACTGATTATGAATGGTGTGTCAAGTCCTTTTTGGGATACATCTATTTTGATTCAGTTTCTGGAGTTTATTGCTTATGAAAATGTTTTAAACTTAGCTTTTGGATAAGTGTACAATGTGAACAGTTATCTTGGAAAAAAATTCCACCTTATTACACATTTTTATTTGTATGACGAGAATCAATAGTGTTTTTATAACATTTCATCAGGTATGCTCTTGGGCCATCCTTGTTGCTTCTGGTGGTCTTAAAAGTCACAATATATGTCTGAGGAAGGCCAAAGAGCATCTCTGCCAAAATATTTGTATAAAAATTGGAAAGATGAGGATTCTAGTTAGAAAAATTTATGGAATAAGGAGAATACATAATAACAGAACTTCATTTTGAAATTATAGTCTCCTTTCTTTCTACCTTCCTACCATCAGTTCATCTATTGATATGACTGTTATTGGTCTTAATATCTTGTTGACTGATTAAACTGAAATAGTTGGTATGATAGTCAGAATTTACTGAATGACCACAAATCAAGAATCACACTTAGAAATATCTTATTGACCCCTGAGATTTTTATGTATCATTGTTTCACTGTAAAAACTTGATCAATGATTGTAGTTATGATTTGTTTAATTCTTTATTTTTCTTTTTTCATTATTTAAAAAACCCTCTTTCAGGATAGTTCTTTGTCATCTACTTTGCCATGATATCAGAATATTTTGAATCAAATTCAATCTTATTATCTTCAGCAACTGGCTGCACTGAGTGATTTTTTCATAAATCAAAACTATAGTTTGAGATATATAGAAATCAAAAGTTATAGTTACCTTTCCTGCATCATAGCTGTATATGAACTGTTTTCATTCAGTTTATGGCATTTTTGAGTGGTTTCTGGTATAAACTGTGTATATCTTGCACTCAGTTCTGTTTAGCATACACAATAATATTATACTACACATGACTTATACTTGAAAAATTGGGAAATCAATATATCTCAGCTAAGAATGAGAAAATGATAATAGTATAGTCAGCTGTGTCTTAGTTTCAAGTAACAGTTGTAAATTGGCACATAAGAATTCACTATTACAGCTTTTAATAGAAAGAGATTCAAGATCACTGGAAGTTTTAGATATGGTTCATAAGTACATGTCTGTATGTCTAGCAGTTCTCTTACTATAATACATGAAATATCTGTCAGTCCATGATTGTAAAAATGAACCATCAAATTTTTTGTGGTTATTAATGGGACCTCAGAGCAATTTTTTAGCAAGTTGGATTTTAAAAATTCTAACACTTTTCATGTTTTCAGTGGGGGGTTTGATTTGCAATGTAAGTATTATGCTGAATTAGTCCTTTACTTTATTTGTAGCTGTGTTCATGCTGATCTGAAAATTGATTATTTTATCATAATTCACAAAATTCAGTCCATCTATAAAATAGTTCTTAGGTCCATTTAAAATATTTCTGAGATTGTATAACAAGTCCTCTAAAAGTTGCAAATCACTCTCCAAAAATAAATTACATAGAACAGTATATTATTTTCATCTAATTCTCTTTTTTTTTTCTTGCCCATTTAGGTTGATATTCAGTCTAGTCTGTTTGAATCATGTCCTATGTCTGCTAGTACCTGTTTAAACAAGTACTAAAAATAGTCATTATTTCTGCAACATATTAATTATTTGTGTTATTTTCAAATTCAAGTATTTTTAAGTACCTAATGAGAAATTATTTGAGGATCAAATGAATATATGTGATGTAGATAGCTAAAAATAATATTGTACTTGTACTTCAAAATAGGCTATTTTAGAGATATTAGCCATGTTATAAAACAATACCTTTGTCATGTATCTGTACCCCACAAACTGATTTGAGTTATTGCCCTTCGATCATCTAAGAAGACTAACAGACAGTAATTCTTGGGAGAGGAAGTTATCATTTTTACATTAGTAGTAGTACTGTACTTATATTGTCTGCTCTATTTGTAGGTTAGTTGAGCTGAATGTCAAGCATTCTGTCAGAAGTAAGTGGAGTAGCAGTTGGTGCTGTGAGAGAAGTAGTTACATAATTGTCAGTCTGAGAACTGTGAAAATAGTGGCATATATATTTGTGTTGGGTTAGTTAGTGTCTAGTGTCTAGCGTATTGCATTTCCCCTATAGTGATGCTGAGTGACTATTTTTTTAAAACATTTACATCTTGAACTAGATGTCAGCCCTTCATCTTGGTAATTTTTCTCCCATTTCTTGTTCTACTCTTTTCCTCCTCTCCTTTTTTCTGGCTTTCACTCCTTTTTATCATTTATTTTTTACCCTTCGATTTGATTTACCCTTCTATCTTTTAATTTCATAGCAGTTTTTAATATTCTTGAAAACCTAGTTTTTTTGTTAATCATCGATTTCCTCTTTCTGCATCATTCCATATTCATTATTTTTAATATTTCTCTTTATTATTCTATCCTTCAACTATCTCTCTAACTGTCGCTCTGCCTGTGTTTCTTTCTCTACCTGGCTTTCTTTCTCTGCCTACCTACCTGGCTTTCTTTCTCTGCCTACCTACCTGGCTTTCTTTCTCTGCCTACCTACCTGGCTTTCTTTCTCTGCCTACCTACCTGGCTTTCTTTCTCTGCCTACCTACCTGGCTTTCTTTCTCTGCCTACCTACCTGGCTTTCTTTCTCTGCCTACCTACCTGGCTTTCTTTTTCTGGCTGCTTCTCTATGACTGCCCCCTCTCTGTCATCGCACGCGTCCGTCTCCCTCTCTGTCATCGTACGCGCCCGTCTCCCTCTCTGTCATCGTACGCGTCCGTCTCCCTCTCTGTCATCGTACGCGTCCGTCTCCCTCTCTGTCATCGTACGCGTCTGTCTCCCTCTCTGTCATCGTACGCGTCTGTCTCCTTCTCTGTCATCGTACGCGTCTGTCTCCCTCTCTATCATCGTACGCGTCCGTCTCCCTCTCTGTCATCGTACGCGTCCGTCTCCCTCTCTGTCATCGTACGCGTCCGTCTCCGTCCCTGTCATCGTACGCGTCCGTCTCCCTCTCTGTCATCGTACGCGTCCGTCTCCGTCCCTGTCATCGTACGCGTCCGTCTCCGTCCCTGTCATCGTACGCGTCCGTCTCCGTCCCTGTCATCGTACGCGTCCGTCTCCGTCCCTGTCATCGTACGCGTCCGTCTCCGTCCCTGTCATCGTACGCGTCCGTCTCCGTCCCTGTCATCGTACGCGTCCGTCTCCGTCCCTGTCATCGTACGCGTCCGTCTCCGTCCCTGTCATCGTACGCGTCTGTCTCCCTCTCTGTCATCGTACGCGTCCGTCTCCCTCTCTGTCATCGTACGCGTTTGTGTCCCTCCCTGTCATCGTACGCGTCCGTCTCCGTCCCTGTCATCGTACGCGTCCGTCTCCCTCTCTGTCATCGTACGCGTCTGTCTCCCTCTCTGTCATCGTACGCGTCCGTCTCCCTCTCTGTCATCGTACGCGTTTGTGTCACTCCCTGTCATCGTACGCGTTTGTGTCCCTCCCTATCATCGTACGCGTCTGTCTCCCTCCCTATCATCGTACGCGTCCGTCTCCGTCCCTGTCATCGTACGCGTCTGTCTCCCTCCCTATCATCGTACGCGTCCGTCTCCGTCCCAGTCATCGTACGCGTCCGTCTCCGTCCCTGTCATCGTACGCGTCCGTCTCCGTCCCTGTCATCGTACGCGTCCGTCTCCGTCCCTGTCATCGTACGCGTCCGTCTCCGTCCCTGTCATCGTACGCGTCCGTCTCCGTCCCTGTCATCGTACGCGTCCGTCTCCGTCCCTGTCATCTCTCTAGGCCTTCCCCCTATCTCGGCCTTCCTTTCTCCCCCTCTTTTTCGGCCTTCCTTTCTCCCCCTCTTTTTCGGCCTTCCTTTCTCCCCCTCTTTTTCGGCCTTCCTTTCTCCCCCTCTTTTTCGGCCTTCCTTTCTCCCCCTCTTTTTCGGCCTTCCTTTCTTCCCCTCTTTTTCGGCCTTCCTTTCTCCCCCTCTCTATCGGCCTTCCTTTCTCCCCGTCTCTATCGGCCTTACTTTCCCTCTGTCATTTTTTTTGCCTTCCTTTTTCTCTCACTCTTTCTCTAGGCATTCCTTTTTCTCTTCCATTCTCTTTTTCACACTCTCTCTCTAACGGCATTCCAGTCTCTCTCACTCTCTCTCTCGGCATTCCAGTCTGTCTCACTCTCTCTCTCTCACGGCGTTCCAGTCTCTGTCACTCTCTCTCTCTCACGGCGTTCCAGTCTCTGTCACTCTCTCTCTCTCTCTCTCTCACGGCGTTCCAGTCTCTGTCACTCTCTCTCTCTCTCACGGCGTTCCAGTCTCTGTCACTCTCTCTCTCTCTCACGGCGTTCCAGTCTCTCTCACTCTCTCTCTCTCACGGCGTTCCAGTCTCTCTCACTCTCTCTCTCTCACGGCGTTCCAGTCTCTGTCACTCTCTCTCTCACGGCGTTCCAGTCTCTGTCACTCTCTCTCTCTCTCTCTCACGGCGTTCCAGTCTCTGTCACTCTCTCTCTCTCACGGCGTTCCAGTCTCTGTCACTTTCTCTCTCTCTCTCATGGCGTCCCAGTCTCTCTCACTTTCTCTCTCTCTCTCTCACGGCGTTCCAGTCTCTCTTAATTTTTCTCTCTCTCTCTCTCTCATGGCGTTCCTGTCTCTCTCACTTTCTCTCTCTCTCTCTTTCTCGGGGCGTTCCAGTCCCTCTCACTTTCTCTCTCTCTCTCACGGCGTTCCAGTCTCTCTCACCTTCTCTCTCTTTCTCACGGTGTTCCAGTCCCTCTCACTTTCTCTCTCTCTTTCTCACGGCGTTCCAGTCCCTCTCACTTTCTCTCTCTCTTTCACACGGCGTTCCAGTCCCTCTCACTTTCTCTCTCTCTCTCACACGGCGTTCAAGTCTCTCTCACTCTCGCACGGCGTTCAAGTCTCTCTCACTCTCTCTCTCTCTCACACGGCGTTCCAGTCTCTCTCACGCTGTTCCTGTGTGTCTATGTCTCACTCTCTGCCTCTCTCTTTCTCTCCTCCTGTATGCACGGTTCTCTCTCTTTCTCTCCTCCTGTATGCACGGTTCTCTCTCTTTTTCTCCTCCTGTATGCCTGTTTCTCTCTCTTTTTCTCCTCCTGTATGCCTGTTTCTCTCTCTTTTTCTCCTCCTGTATGCCTGTTTCTCTCTCTTTTTCTCCTCCTGTATGCCTGTTTCTCTCCCTTTTTCTCCTCCTGTATGCCTGTTTCTCTCCCTTTTTCTCCTCCTGTATGCCTGTTTCTCTCCCTTTTTCTCCTCCTGTATGCCTGTTTCTCTCCCTTTTTCTCCTCCTGTATGCCTGTTTCTCTCCCTTTTTCTCCTCCTGTATGCCTGTTTCTCTCTCTTTTTCACCTTCTGTATGCCTGTTTCTCTTTCTTTTCTCCCCTTTTTGCATGACTGTTTCTCTCTTTCTCTCCTCCTGCATGCCTGTCTGTCTCTATTTCTCTCCTTCTGCATGCCTGTCTGTCTCTATTTCTCTCCTTCTGCATGCCTGTCTGTCTCTATTTCTCTCTGTCTGCATGCCTGTCTGTCTCTATTTCTCTCTGTCTGCATGCCTGTCTCTCTCTATTTCTCTCTGTCTGCATGCCTGTCTCTCTCTATTTCTCTCTGTCTGCATGCCTGTCTCTCTCTATTTCTCTCTGTCTGCATGCCTGTCTCTCTCTATTTCTCTCTGTCTGCATGCCCCCCTCTCTCTCTCTCTATCTATTTATCTCTCTCTCTCTCTCTCTATATATATATATATATATATATATATATATATATATATAATGCCTGTCTTTCACTCTCTGTATGCCCTTTTTCTTTCTCTCTCTCTCTCTCTCTGAATGCTTGTCTCTCTCCCTTACTCTGTTTCTCTCTCTCTCTATATGCCCGTTTCTCTCTCTCTCTGTATGCCGTTTCTCTCTCTCTCTCTGTCCGTTTCTCTCTCTCTCTCTCTCTATGTGCCCGTTTCTCTCTCTCTCTGTCTGTATGCCTGTTTCTCTCTCTCTCTCTGTATGCCTGTTTCTCTCTTTCTCTCTCTGTATGACTGTTTCTCTCTCTCTGTATGTCTGCTTCTCTCTCTCTTTGTTTCTCTCTCTCTCTCTCTTTGTATGCCCGTTTGCTTCTCTTTGTATGCTTGCCTGTTTTCCTCTCTCTTTATGCTTGTTTTTCTCTCTTTCACTCCGTATGCATGCCTGTTTCTCTCTCTCTCTCTGTCTCTCTCTGTATGCATGCCTGTTTCTCTCTCTCTCTGTATGCATGCCTGTTTCTCTCTCTCTCTGTATGCATGCCTGTTTCTCTCTCTCTCTGTATGCATGCCTGTTTTCCTCTCTCTCTCTGTATGCACGCCTTTTTTTCTCTCTCTCTCTGTATGCACGCCTGTTTTTCTCTCTCTGTATGCACGCCTGTTTTTCTCTCTCTCTCTGTATGCACGCCTGTTTTTTTCTCTCTCTCTCTCTATGCACGCCTGTTTCTCTCTCTCTCTCTCTATGCACACCT
>CAUOPZ010000071.1:102500-170318 GCA_963457665.1 Thysanoteuthis rhombus | reverse complement strand
AATACTCTGCATGACAAAAAGTATCAAATTTGTTCTGTATTTAACACTTACATCAATACATAGACTACTCCCTTCTTGGTTAACAAATATTAGTTTAGCCGTACCATCAAAAATGACAGAATATGAAATGTAAGGATGCACATTATATTTATTTATTATATTTATTATTATATTATCATATATATATTATTATATTATTATATATATATTATTATTTATTTATTTATTATTTATTATCTTTTATTCATGATTTACATAGAGATTTACATGGGAGTGAGTTGGAAGAGAAGTGTTCTGCTGACCACAAAGATTTCTTTTATTCATTTATTCTATTGCTCTTTGAATTTAGCATTTTTATCACTTCATTAGAACTCAAAAGAAACACTATTTTACTATGTCAGTTTCGTGAATGATATTCTTATTCACTATGTCAACTGCATCTCGAAGTGTGACAGAAAACCCTATGCTCTTTGATAATTATCTTATGAGTGGATTTATTTTGTATTTTAAATATATCTGCCTTTCATTAATTCTCATTCATGTGTTCTCTTTATTTGACAAAGACAATAAAAAACATTCAAGGGAAACCGTCATGAACAATTCGCCAGAGGTGATTCCAGGATTCTGTGCGATGAATATGTAACATTTTATACTTATTCCTCCAAATCAAACACTATTCATCATACATTATTTTGTATAAACTTAGTTGATTATCTCTACAGAATGTCCATGCTTGCTCATGTAAACGTACAAGTAATTCTTGTTGTTGTATGGCCAATATAGACTGAAAAAAATGAACAAGGGTGAAATAGTATGTATTTATTCATTCATTCAGACTGGTTCTAATATCTGTATTATTTTCATGTGAATGTTTCAGTTACCCTCTGACCTGAAAGATAACTGGTACCCTAGTTATTGACTGACATAGCCCATATTTTGTATACACCTGACTGACTACTGACCAAGTTTCCAAAACAAAACAAAAAATAGGTTTAAACTAGGTCAGGGTCGGGATTTGATAAATAAATGATAATTAAGGATGGTGTCCTTGTTCTTTGAAATTTTTCATCTTATTTTTTCTACAAAATCTCGTCTTGTTTCTTGATTCATTTTTCCAGGTGAGACTTTGGTTTTAGTAAAGTTTTTTGCTCTAACATTAAACTAGATAGTTTGACCTAGTTTTGATTACTGACTTTTTTTTTTTTTTTCTTTTTAGTATGTCAATAGTCAAACCGGGTTGAACTATTAAACTAGGTATCCATTATGCTTTGTCTATAGCTACCATTTCTTGATTGACAAATCATATTATGAAGTAAAAGGCAACAGATGCTACAACCACTGGTCATATAGAACACTGACTGATTGACTGCTGGTTACAGGTTGTCGTCTGGATCAATTTCATGTATAGATTAAATGAGGGCTGTTGCCATTGTCAGTTTTTGTATTGCAAAGTAAACAGACTTACGAAATAACAAAACCATGCCATAATTAAAACATCCAACCTGTACATAATGTATCTTAACCTCATGCTAGTATAATTGAGTTACAAGGTTAGCGAACCAACCAAGCAAACAGCAAGCCCTAACGGGCAGCTGCTGATTACAGCTTGACTTGGTTGCTACCCAGTATGTAGCCAATCGGACAGAAATTAGGATCAGAAGATCATGTTCCACCAATCCATATTTTATTTATGCATAACAAATAATCCCGCCACTTTTGACGCGTACCAAGGTAGTTCCTGAATAATCATTTTCTTTATTTGTAGAAACCGTCGACCAAAACTTATCATAGTCAACATGTATTTTTCCAGTTTTTAAAGAGATTCTGGCTGGCCATGTGTTAGGGGTGGCACCAATGGAGCTAAAAGGCTGAAAATTTAAATATTCACATGTTATTCTATCAGTTTTTGACTTTTAAAAAAATTTACCATGTGAATTTATGCTAAATTTGTCCCTTAGTTTGTGTCTGGCATATTTGACACTTTTTTGAAAATTCAAACTTTTTAGTGATCCTAGCAAAGTGAGAGAAGTGTCTTATTCACTGATTGCCCTTTTTTCCAATTTTGTTTTTTATTGATGACCCCCAACATGGCATGCTACCAAAAGATAGTCACAAGACAGTTTCTATCGAGTGACCAACCAGACCTGCCTTTTATTTTTCTTTCCGATTATGTACTTACCACATCATAAAATTTCATCTGCATGTTCCCCACTCTTTGTAGACCAGCTTTCCTTCACAAGACTTCTCGCTAAACAATCAATTATTGTATTCTTCCCCATCGTCAAATTATCTCAACTCTTTCTTCCTCTTCAAATTATCTCGGCCAATACAAATCTTTTATATCTCATTCGTTGGC
This sequence comes from Thysanoteuthis rhombus, assembly GCA_963457665.1. Taxonomy (NCBI): domain Eukaryota; kingdom Metazoa; phylum Mollusca; class Cephalopoda; order Oegopsida; family Thysanoteuthidae; genus Thysanoteuthis; species Thysanoteuthis major. Next base: position 167,962 of record CAUOPZ010000071.1, on the reverse strand, counting down.
TTTGAAAAAAATTGTTGGTGTCACGTTTTCTCTGATTGGTTTGTGCAGAATTGTTCTTTTCTGTTTTCAGAAATGCTGTTCTTTCTCTGTGTGATTGTTGAGATAGATACGCCAACAAATTGTCAGTCTGTTTTTGTGTTTTGTTTTGTTTTTTTTTCCCTTGATAGCACTAAAGGGAAGTAGTTTTGAGATTAACTCTGATAATCTGGTTTCATTGTAATCAGTCTGTGGAAGGTGTTACTTTAAGGCCCACTCCCAACCAAAACAATCATGTTCTCTTCAATCATAATCATTTACTTGCCATCACAGTCAATAATTGAAAAACCATAGCATCAAATTTTGAAGTCTTATAAAAAAAATTCCATTGAAGAATAAATATGGTCAGAATGAATACTATGACATCACTGATGTTTCCCCACTGGAAAACCTCAGAAATAGAGTAAAAGTTTGGTCATTAATCAACCTATTGAGATAAGGCCCCAAAAATTGTTCAAAAAGCTTGTCCAAGAATAAAAAATGAGTTATCAGAAGGGGACTAGTGGAATACTGATACCTTTAAAAGAGAATAGAAAATAGAATCTTTAGTTTATAAGGATGTGCTGTTATTGTCAAACTTCTACAGAGTTGACTTTATTCTCCTAATCTAACGGCAATGATTAATTCAGACTTCCACTTTAGACTAAATAGTGGAAAGTTTAAAATGATGGATAGAGAGAGAGAAGGGAAAAGAGAGAAAGTTTTTATTCATATATCATCGATCATAAGGGAAAAAGAATAAGAGAAGATGCAAAACTAGAGATGCAAGGTTGAATTATCTGGTGTCACTAAACCAATTATCCTTGTAAAGAAAAAGGGGAAAAAAAAAGTAGTTCTTGCTAAAGAAATGGAAGAAGGACCAAAAGGAGAGAGAAAGATTGACACAAGAATTATTAGAGAGTGATTTTAGTAAAAGAGAAAGAAAAATAGGAAAATGGTTGAAAAGCGAAATTGTTGGAGGAGAGTAATGGTTGTGGTGTTAGGGACCAAAGACAGTTTTGATGAAGGACTGCAGGAAGCTAAAATGATTTTATGAAAAGCTTCCTACTGAGCCAAGGTTAACAAGTTACTGACCTAAAAAGAATTAGATAGTTGTCAATTCTCAGCCAATGGGATTAACTCTAATTGAATTTATTAGTATCATTAACACTATGAGGAGGTCAGAATGGAAGTGACCTGTGGTTGAGAAAAGTAGATGGATTGGTAAATTCAGAAGATATTGATGGATTGGGTTGTCGTATCTGAATATTCCCAAAAGACCAAAGACGCCCTTCCCCGCCTAACGCATTTTGATGCTATGTGACCTTGAATCAGCCTTGATAATTAATTTTGTGGGCTTTTGAGGAATTTAAAAAAACTAGGGCAGTGTTGTTCTAGAGGCTTATGTTAGAAGGGTGCCGGACTTTGGGGGGGGTGAAGTTGCTTACCATAATAGACTTGTAAAATAATTTTCCATCCATCTTACGAAACTACAGCTTCAAAATATTTTGGTTAATTCTCTTCTGTGTTGTCAATGTAGATATTTTGAATCTGAATCTGAATTTGAATTTAGATCTACTTCCAATCATATCTTAATTCCAAATATTGGTTTGATGCGAATTTAGATATTTTCAATAAATTAAGATCTGTTTACAATTGAGATATTTCAAATCTAAATTTAGATCCAATGCCTATTTAGATATTTTGAATAGATTTTGATCTATTTACAATCTAAATGTTTTAAATCTAAATATAGATCTATTGCCAATTTAGATATTTTAATTCCAAATTTTGATTTAATGACAATTTAGAAATTTTAGATATATTTAGACCTATTTACAATCTTGATATTTAAAATCTAAATTTAGATCTAATGTTAATTTAGATATTTTGATTTTAAATCTATTTACAATCTAGATATTTCAAATCTAAATTTAGATCTAATGTTAATTTAGATATTTTGATTTTAAATCTATTTACAATCTAGATATTTCAAATCTAAATTTAGATCTAATGTTAATTTAGATATTTTGATTTTAAATCTATTTACAATCTAGATATTTTAAATCTAAATTTAGATCTAATGTTAATTTAGATATTTTGATTTTAAATCTATTTACAATCTAGATATTTCAAATCTAAATTTAGATCTAATGTTAATTTAGATATTTTGATTTTAAATCTATTTACAATCTAGATATTTTAAATCTAAATTTAGATCTACTGCCAATTTAGATATTTTGAATAAATTTACATCTATTTACAATCTTGATATTTAAAATCTAAATTTAGATCTAATGTTAATTTAGATATTTTGATTTTAAATCTATTTACAATCTAGATATTTCAAATCTAAATTTAGATCTAATGTTAATTTAGATATTTTGATTTTAAATCTATTTACAATCTAGATATTTTAAATCTAAATTTAGATCTACTGCCAATTTAGATATTTTGAATAAATTTACATCTATTTACAATCTTGATGTTTTAAATCTAAATCTAATGCAAATTTACATATTTTAAATCTAAATTTAGATTTAATGCCAATTTACAAATTTTAATCTAAATTCATATCTATTGCCAATTTAGATATTTTATATCTAATTTAGATCTATAATTTTAGATAAAAGATCTATAATCCTTAATCGATTACTGATTTTTCTATTTTTCGAGAACCGCTGATCAAAAACTTCAAACTCAACACTGCACTACCTTGGATGCTGACTAATATAACAGATGAATGCCAACTTCATACGATGACAAGTTGTCAAGTAATCGTTGTGCATAAATAAACGCAGACTTCTTCAATTGTAGTCAGATTCTCCTTGGATAAGTGTTTGGGACCTAAATGTCTTGGAGAACTTATGGCCACCAATTTTGATGCGAATACATAAGAATAATCTGAAAAAAGAAGATTGTTTGTGTATTAGAATGTGCTGGTGCTAAGAAGACTGGTGCTAGAGACAGATTGTATCAAATCAGAGAAATGGAGTCAAAGACAATGGCCAGCAGATAGTAGAATATTCGTACTTTGCATAAATGAATCACTGTAGCCTGCAGGTATACAAGAACTAATTATCTAAAAGAATAAGTCAGTTATCTAAAAAATACCAGCCCAATATTTAGACATTGTTGGTCCAAAATGACCATAGAAACCCCAAAAAGCAGTTTTTTAGGGGGGGAAAAAAAAAAAATATTCCAAGTGATAGGCTCCAAAATGTGACCAGGAATGCCCAGGGACACACATACATAGACAAACAAAGAGAGAAAATTATGTTGCCTACTAAGCTGGCTGGTTGGGTGGGCTGTTTGTAGTTTTACATGGTTTCGATATGTACACACACGCACACATCCATATACATATATTAGTATTAGCTGTGCTACCCTACATTGACCAGTAAAAAATGATAAAATAGAACAGCTTAGGAAAGTGATTGATATTTTACAGAGATTCCATAAAATGAAATAACGGCACCCTCGGTTTGGCCCGAACACTGTCCAGAATAGACCTGTGCAAGCCTATGCCAACTTTTGGGAAAGATTTTCATTCTATTATGAGTTTTATTTGTTTCTTTCAACATGGCAATCATATTATAAAGAAATGGATATATATGATCCGGCAGAATGATTATAAATTGCCTTATGTTATCCAAAAACTCTAATAAATAGAGCAGTATAGACCATGGATGAACAAAATGAGAATTTGGAGTTTTCTCTGATTTTTTTTTTTTGTTTATATATATATATGTTTGCATATCCAGCATGCAAACTCATATATATATACATATATATATATATATATATATATATATATATATATATGCAAAATATATTATGAGACCTTGTATCAAAATACAAACTACATGTAGTATGTCATAAGCTATGTATCAAAATCCTAGCTGAAAGGGAAGTGGTGTTTGTTTAATGCTGCTGGGGTGCCATGTTAATATAACTGTTTTGTTTCCAGTCCCCAAAACTGTCCACAATTGATGATCCCAACAAGAGAAAATTTACACTTAGTACCATAATATCAAATTCTGTATAAAACATAAAAACTACCGAAGAAAATCACTTAAACAGATATTGGGAAATAATTGACTGAAATGACGTAAATTTTTAGAAGAAATTTTTTTTTTTTTTTCAATATTCAGTGCTTGAAGCCGTAAAGCTTGCCACACACAAATGCACTATATATATATATATATATATATATATATATATATATATGTATATGTATAGTTGATACTTCTGTGTGGTATGAGAAACAGAAAAGGTATAAGTGTAAAAGAGCATGAGAAGTAGGTATAAGCCAGGAAGGTCGGAAATAGATACTTACACCAATAAGTCTGTAGTCAAATGATAAAAATATTTATTTTACTCAACATTATTTATTTTTCAACATAATCTCCTCCCTTATCATTACATTTTAGCAAGGTTAATAGGGTAAAAAAAAAGTTTGAGGAGACAAGCCAAAGAGGGAGAGACAGGTGTGGTTAGTCACTCAATAGAAACTGTCACTTTTGGCAGTATGCTGTGTTGGGGTGATGAATTTTAAAAAATTGGAAAAATTGGGTGATCAGTGGACAAGGAACCTGCCACTAAATACCTATTTGAGAGGAATTTTTAGGGGATAAAATGGAATGTTTCCTCTCAACAAAATAAGGAGTAAATGTTCAAATTTTCAGCCCTGTAGTCCCATTGGTGTGGCCCATACACTTGACATGCACTTAGTCAGCTAGCATCACTTAGAAACTGATGAACCCTATGTTGACAGTTTTGGATTACTGTTCCCAACAGAAAGCATGTGGGAGACTGAAATGTGAGCCAGTGTGGCATGGATGAGGAGAGAAATTGGGGAGGCGAAGTGTTCGATATAGGGTTGAGGCGGGGGGATTAGATCAATGATACAGGGAGCAGGGACTGATGACCTTGCTTAAGTATCTCTCAGGGGATGGGTCTGTCGACAAATAATTTGTGAGATTGCCTGTAGAAGTCTGTGACAAACACGAACTATGCAAATAGGCCCTGAGGTGTTTTCTTCGGCTTACTGTTCCATTCCAAGTTGGTTTCTGCTGAAACATTTACTAATCTAACAAGTTCGATTCTTAATTCCAACACCTGTCATTTTATGAACCTGAGTGCCAATAGTATGCTCCAGAGGGTTTTAGAGGGGAAGTGGGAAATGAGGTGGCTTTCTATGACTGTTTGTTTCTTTCTTTCTTTCATTCATTGTATCCTCTTTTTTCTATCTGTTTCCTTCTTTATTTATTTCTTTTTCTTTCTTTTCTTGTTTTATTCATTTCATTTTTTTCTGTTTGTTTCTTTTTTTTTCTTCTTTTATTATTTCTTCCCTTTTTCTTTCTCCTTTTGTCCATTTCATTTTTTATTCTTTTATTCTTTGTTTCATCCTTCTTTCCTTTTTTTCGTTCTTTCCTTTTCATTTCTTATTCCTTTTTTCATTTCTTTTTTATTCTTTTCTTTGTTTTGTTTCCATACTTTTATTCTTTCTTTACTTTTTCTTCTCTTTCACTTTTTACTTTTCCTTTCACTTTTTCCTTTTCCTCTTTTTTCTTTCCCTCTTACTTTTTCCTTTCCTTCTTACTTATTCCTTTCCTTCTTACTTTTTCCTTTCCTTCTTACTTTTTCCTTTCCCTCTTACTTTTTCCTTTCCCTCTTACTTTTTCCTTTTCCTCTTTCTTTTTCCTTTTCCTCTTTCTTTTTGTTCTTTCTTTTTCCTTTTCTTCTTTCTTTTTCCTTTTCCTCTTTCTTTCTCCTTTTCCTTTTGCTTCTCTTCCTCTCTTTTTCCTTTCTTCAATTTCATTCTTTCCTTTTTTTCTCTCTCTCTTCCTTTTCCTTCCTTTAACCCATAGGCACGACGGAATTGCCATTTTGCAGTTTAGAATTGAAACACCAAATAATCAGTACAAGAAAATAAACTTTGAATTTCCATTTTAAAATTCCTGAGTATGAATTACAATTCAATGGTTTTGTCATTCTCATACAATATTTTGTTTTTTGTTTGCTGTTTGGGGGTTTGATTGTCTTTGTTTGTTTTTCATTCTTGCTTACAGATGGGTTTTTTTTTTTAGGGGTGGGTTGTTTTTTTGTCTTATAAATATAATTGGAACTGGCAAAGCTGTACTTGTGTGTTTTGCTTTTTATTTCATGGTAGAAATCGAGAAATGAACAATCACGCAAAGGTTTGAAGAAATATTAAACTGAGTTACATAAATTTGTACTGTAATACCTTGACATCAAAACTGCACTATTCAAGGTATACATTTATACAAAAACACAAAAATCTTCCTCTGTTTTTTCCCTTCATAATTCAGGGCATATTTCCTCTGCCTCGGGGTTTGGTTTTTAGCAATACACAGATGGAACTTTAACCAATTATAAATTGTTATTTTCTTCAAACCTGCCTTCTGGATTCCAATGAATGATTTCTTTTCTTTTTTTTTTGCTTTCATTTGTATATAAGCTTTGTATTTTTCTGGGAGAGGGTAATACAATTTAGCCTCTGGCTTTTGGCCAAACATCTGCACTCGCTAACTACTGTGTTGTGAGTAAGGTAACCATGTTAAAATATGGAGAGCTTTTTATTTTGGTTGAAAAAACTGTATCATTGGAATGTATAGTAATTATTATCTGAATGGGGATACTTACCACTAACTGGCTTTTTTTCTCTCTGTATACTGCATTTGAGAAGAGATTTCAACATTGTATATCACGTGTCATATGAACTAGGGCAATTCGGGCCAGTGGAGAAAAGGACTGATTTTCATACATGTTTTCACTAGGCTTAGCTTTGTCTGGCATAAGGTTGCACTTATCGGGCACTCAGTAAGGATCTAACTTACTACAGTTGTTATGATATGTAGGACTAGCTTACTGACCAAGGCAAAGTACCCGCTTGTAGTCACTAAATTTAGTTTAGTATGGTACCTGCCTAGATGGGGTGGGTAGGAAGATCTTGCTACTCTTCAAAATAAGATGGGCTGATGTATCAGAAAATCAGCATTCAAAATGCTTGCTTTTATGTGGGCTTGAACAGAACATTGGTAAAAAAAAATGTAAGTCAGGCCATTTATTTATTCATTAAGCTGAGCTTCATCATCGTTATCAGTCTCTTAATGTCCATCATCAGACCTTCCCCTGGATTTGCTGTGTAGCCAGGACTTTCTGAATTTGTCTAGCTCATCCCTCCATCTAAACTTTGCCGGCCTTGGTTGCACGTGTGATCTCTGAGGATCCATCTCGTGAGTCACAATGTCTATTTGTTGTCTGCCATTCTTGCAATATGGCCAGCACATTGCTATTTGAGTTTTCCTTTTGATTCTATATATCTCGGACTCCTGTCTTCTCCCAGATGTATTGTGCTGTCTCGTGCTCTCTCCATGTGAGGTTGAGCATAATTCTTTCATGTGCGCATTGCATGGGTTTCAATTTACGTGTCTGTCTCTTGGTTAGATTCCATGTTTCAGCTCCATGAGTGACTGAGCTTAGTCTGACTCAAAGCCATAACGTAGGAAGATTGAACTCCCTACGCTAATGAATCTGTCTGTGAGATGAGCGTACTAACCATCAAACCATGGTAGATATCCCAACCCCTTGAGATCAATCAGAAACTCAAAATCTGTGCACTCAAAGGTGTAGCTCCTTCGGCTAGACCATTTATAAATAATAATTTGCCTACTGACAAAATCTCACTGAATGTTGTGGGGGAGAAGCAAGTCCTTTGAAATGTCTTTCTAAACCTCTATGCGCGCTTCTCACCCACTGAGCAAAGAAGAAACGATGAAGGCAAAGAACCAAAAGGAAGACATCTTTGATTCATTTCATTAGATGAAGCATTGTTTAGCGATCATCTTAATTTTTGTTACTTTTTATTACAACTATTCGGACTGTGAGTAAACACTGCAGAATGGAAAAAAGCAATTAGGTTCAAGAATCAATAATGGTTGGCAATGCCTCATCTAATAAATTGAAATTTGGATGATATTACTTTTACTTGGCTGATTTAAATGTTAATTTTTTCAAATCTTGAAGTCATTCTAAAACTTAGAAAAAAAACAATGAAAAAAAATCTGAATCATCAACACTCAACTTAGAATTTCAGAAAGAAAAAATAATAAAAACACCTAAATTTGCAACACTGGACTTGCAAATGCAAAAAATTAAATAAAAAATGACTCTTAAATTTGCAACACTGGACTTGCAAATTCAGAAAATTGAATGAAAAAGACACCTAAATTTGTAACTCTGGACTCGCAAATTCAGAAAATTAAATGAAAAAAGACACTTAAATTTGCAACACTGGACTTGCAAATTCAGAAAATTAAATAAGAAATGACTCTTGAATTTGCAACACTGGACTTGCAAATTCAGAAAATTAAATAAGAAATGACTCTCAAATTTGCAACACTGGACTTGCAAATTCAGAAAATTAAATAAGAAATGACTCTTAAATTTGCAACACTGGACTTGCAAATTCAAAAAATTAAATAAGAAATGACTCTTGAATTTGCAACACTGGACTTGCAAATTCAGAAAATTGAATGAAAAAAGACACCTAAATTTGCAACACTGGACTTGCAAATTCAAAAAATTAAATAAAAAATGACTCTTAAATTTGCAACACTGGACTTGCAAATTCAGAAAATTGAATGAAAAAGACACCTAAATTTGTAACTCTGGACTCGCAAATTAAGAAAATTAAATGAAAAAAGACACTTAAATTTGCAACACTGGACTTGCAAATTCAGAAAACTAAATAAAAAATGACTCTTAAATTTGCAACATTGGACTTGCAAATTCAGAAAATCAGATAAAAAAGACCCCTGAATTTGGGACAATAGATTTGCTATTTAAAAAAAAACTAAATAAAAAAAGATACTTTAATTAGGGCCACTGGACATGCAAATTAAAAAATTCAGATTAAAAAAAAAACCCTCTAAATAAGCAACACTGAATTGGACCAGTGTCTTATCTTGAGCATTCGAGCTTATTCTTTGTTTCTCATCTATCCACAGCCATAGACTGAGTGTCTGTGTCTTTGTGATGAAAAGAGACTGAAATTGAGATGAAAGAAATATTTGTCAAAAATTGATAAAAAAAAAACTAATGCAAAACTTCACAACATATTTTTGTTTTGTGTCCCTTTTAGTTTAGCTTTTGAAGTTTCAAAACGTTTTTTTCTTCATTCTCCATTACATTTTGATTCTTGTCGATTGGTTGTGAAAGGATATTTTTTTTTAACTGTGGTATCAAAATTAAATAAAACTAACAGTCTGTGTTATCCATTACATCTCATCCAATTTTTTTCACCCTCCAAAAGATGTTTAAATTCCTTTTGAATGATTATAATCAATACCATTATTTCTGAATAATTTTTTTCATGAAGACAAGCTCCGTACTGATGATTCCAAAATTTGTGTAATCTCTATAATACTAAAAGTTTAATTCTGTTTTACTGTAATCTGTATTGGATTAAGGATACCTGAAATGCGCTAACTTGGAGAATACACAAAAAGAATTTCTTTTTGATAATAATGGTATGGATTCTTCATTATCATTTGCTCCTATTCATATTGTAATAATATTAAATAGTAGTTGTATAGTAGTCTCCCTTGATTAATTTTCAAATGCATAAAAAATCAGTGTTCATTCTTGTCACATCAGATAGCACCAATTTTCTCTCAAATGTCATTTAGTTCCCATTGAAAGCTTCTATTTGTTCTAATATGATGTTGTTTGAGAGCAGGAATATCATCCTTGTGTCTTGATTCTATTTTACAGGTTCTAGATGAAGCTGATCGTCTTCTTGAAGACAATTTTGGTGAGCAGCTTGAAACCATCTTCAATGAGCTTCCAGAAAAACGGCAAACTCTCCTGTTCAGTGCCACGTTCACAAAATCTCTCGAAGGTGTCATTGAGGTAGCCAAGAAGAAACCTTTTGTCTGGCATGCAGAGGCAACGTAAGTAAACTGTTATTTTGATTCTAAAGAGTGGGAATCAAGGGAGATAACTTATAGAAAGGATATGAAAAGATCTATGATCTACAATTGGCTTATTTTTATTATTAACATTTTCCGTTTTTTGTGCTGACTGACATATCTGGCGAATATCAACTTTGTGCAATGGCCAGTTATTGGGTAATTATTGAAGCCCTTTTATTTTTGTATTTAACAAATATTTTCTAACAAATCAAAAAGAAAAATGAAGTATAAGATTATGATGTTTGATTTACTCTTTTACTCACAAAAAAAAATTGGATTTTCCAAAGGTATATTTTGGGGCTGGTCTCCTGAAATTTCACGGCCCTGAGCCGCTGCACTGTTAGTTTTTCCTTAAAATACGACTTAGAATACATGGTCTTTATTTTGTTGCATTTACAGTATGTCTGATGACAGATGCATCAATTGTGAAATTTGGAACAACATTAAAAATACATTTCTGGCAACCTTCACTGACCATATGTGCTTTGAGGTTATGACAATTTATGTTGTAAGATCAATCAATACAATACACATCTTTCAGGAAAAAACCTAGTTTCGGGATTTGATGGGCCTACATTCAAACTATGAATTGCAAAGACTAGGAAGTCCAGTATCATGGATATACCCTATTCTGTCTATGAAATTTGGATTCTTTCTTGACTTGCTGGATATTGTAAAATCAATGTCTCAGCATCTTGAAGACATTTAACAAAGAGCAATACATTGACCAATAAAGCATTTACAGACAGTAATAGACATTTTTGATCCTAACTCCATTCTCTTGGAAAATGGACTTACCTGCTTTTGTCATTGCATGGCAGAACACTTGTTCAATTATTACCTGATAATTGATGATTGTTGAAGATCTCGAATTTGCCAATGGGGATATAATTGATCTCTGCTCATATGAGACACCATTGTATCTTTGATATCAGATTATCTGGAAATTAGAGTTGTAAATTAATTAATGAACCCATCATACCCTTGTTGATATTTGGGGTGATCAATGTCTTTGATTTGATATATGATACTCTATTGATCCAGGTTAAATCAACTAGGGAAAAATATGCTTGCCATTTTCCCTGGTTTAGTTGGTTTCACGAGTTGGTTTTGTACATAGTTATTTGTTTGTAGGTATTAGAAAAGTATCCACATTCGGAATCATGTTAAGCCCATAGTCATGATGAAAATGTTACTTACTCAGTACTGTTATATCAAATAAGATTAAAAACCATATCTATCACAATACTTAATATACATCCTAGTATCGCTATATATATATGTATGAATTTCACATAATTTTCTCTGTGATTATTATGTTGTTTTTTATTGTTGGGATCATCAGTTATTTACTATGTAATTATTCCAGATATCTAAACACAAAGCAGTTATAGTAACATGGCACCCCAGCAATGTGTGTATATGTGTGTGTGTCTCTCTCTCTCTCTTTCTCGTCTATCACTATATATCTATCTGAGTGAGACATTAAAGAATGATAGACATCTTTATGTCTCTTTCTTAGTCTCTCTTTATCAATATGTCTATGTTTCTCTCTCTATCTATATGTCTGTCTCTCTATCTATATGTCTGTCTCTCTATCTATATATCTATACAACTGTCTCTCTTTATATCTATCTGTCTGTCTATCTATCTGTCTGTCTGCCTCCCTCTGTCTGTCTGTCTGCCTCACTCTATCCGTCTGTCTGTCTGTCTCTGTCAGTCTGCCTGCCTCTATCTGCCTCCCTCTATCTGTCTGTCTGCCTCCCTCTATCTGTCTGTCTGTCTGCCTCCCTCTATCTGTCTGTCTGTCTGCCTCCCTCTATCTGTCTGTCTGTCTACCTCCCTCTATCTGTCTGTCTGTCTGCCTCCCTCTATCTGTCTGTCTGTCTGCCTCCCTCTATCTATATGTCTGTCTCTCTCTCTCTATCTATATGTCTGTCTCTCTCTCTCTATGTCTCTCTCTCTATATATATATGTCTCTCTCTCTATCTATATATATATATGTCTCTCTTTCTATATATATATATATATATATATATATATATATATATATATATATATATGTCTCTCTTTCTATATATATATATATATATATATATATGTCTCTCTTTCTATATATATATATATATATATATATATATGTCTCTCTTTCTATATATATATATATATATATATATATATGTCTCTCTTTCTATATATATATAAATATATATATATATGTCTCTCTTTCTATATATATATAAATATATATATATATGTCTCTCTTTTTCTCTCTCTCTCTATCTATATATATATATGTCTCTCTTTCTATATATATATCTTTTTATCCGTCTGTCTGTCTGTCTATCCCTATGTCTGTCTGTTTATCTCTATGCATGTCTGACTTTCTCTGTTTATCTATATATATGTGTCTGTCTCTCTCTTTCGCTCTCTTTCCTTCTTTCTCTGTCTCCTTGTGTAACTTCCAGAGTAACTTATTTACGTTTGTTTTCAATTGTAGCACATGTCATTTATTATTCTACACCCCACCTTTGTTTCTCTGGTAACCGTAATATCCGCTTAGTATTTATCATACCTGTACTTATTTATTGATTGGTGAGAAACCTTTTCACCTGAAACTATTTAGTTTTGATGTGCATTGTTTTCTTCTTATTGGACGTAGCAGGTGGTTACTGTTGGTTTTTGATTCTTGGTTTCGGTCAAATTACTTTGAAGTTAAAAGTTAGGAAATTGTATTCACTCACTTTGATGTGGCAGGTGCTTAGTATTGGTTCCTGTTTCTAAATGTAGACCAAATTAATTTCATGTGCAAATGAAGGAATTATACGTATACTTGAAGAATTATTTTCCACCTGCTTGCTTGCTCTAAACATTTTGGTGTTTTTTTTAGTAATTATTAAAACTTCAAATTAATCAGCTGCTAATCGGTATTTTGAAACTTTGATAGATTTGAATATTAAATTGATTCAATTTTGGGAACCCTCAACCAAAACTGTCCACCTAGGTTTCTCCAGTTTTTGAGTTGGTCCAGCTGGCTATGTATGTATGTATCACATATACAGGCCACACCTATCATGCTAGAAGGCTGAAAATTTAAATATTCACTTATTATATCTACAAGAGACTTTCTTTCGTTCTTTGGGGAGGGTTTTCACCCCAACCCTAGATTTTTAATGTGGGGTTCAATTTTCAGTGTAAGTTTATGCTAAATTGGTTCCTGGTTTGTGCCTGGTTGTTTCCATGCTTGTTTATTGAAAATTCAGACTTTCTATTGATCCAACAAACGACAAGAGAAGTAAGTTATTTATTGATAACCCGATTTTCCAATTTTGTAATTGATCATCCTCAACATGGCATACTGCCAAAAGACGATAGTCATGTGATAGTTTCTATTGAATGACTCACCAGATTTGTTTTCCTTAATTGTTATTGGGGCGTATCAGAAGTATTTTCGTTTTTCAATCCTCTGTGTGTACTTGAAGCCTATGTAATGCTAAACGTATGTTATCTTTGATGATCCTGGTTCTTCTGGAATTTTTGGAGTCTTTGTGGTCAGATTCTGATATATCATCCGTTCTAAACTATCATAATCGACAACTGATGGTAACAGACTTCCAGGCTCTGAATTTTTTTCGGGGGTGGGTGGGTTGTTTGTTTCTTTCATTTTGTCTGGGTTCTCTGTAGCAGATTTAATAAATTTCCTTTACTTTTTTCGAAAATTCTTCTCTACCATTGCTGACGAAGCTGGAAGAGGTATATGTATACGTTTGTGTCTGCTCATTTGTCCACATAATATCTTCATAAGTTCCAAATGCATTTCAATGAAATTTTGTGGATGAGTGTGCCATAGGCTATAGGAAAATTGATTACATTTTGTGGCTGATCCAGGATTTTTTTTTTGATGAATCAAGACAATGGTCTAAAATATGGGAAATTTAACCTTACAAAGTTACCTCCCCAAATTGTATCCATATATGAACTGATTTCAATTGAATTTTTAGTTGGTGTGTGTTGTACCAGATTTATAATGGGTCAAATGGGTCAATTTAGATGAAAAAAAAAATTAATTAGCTTAGTGGTATTAAGCCTAATTTGTACCCAGCTCACTAATTGTTACATTGATTAAAAAAAATTAAAATCAATCTGTTACTGTTCAGTTGGTGAAATGGAATATATATATATATTTTTTTTTATCCGTCTATTCTATTCATTTATTGCTTTTATCCTACTCTAATATCCAGTTGACGTGACAAGTTTTCAAGTTTCTGGTCACTGGATGGAAAAAAGCAGAGGAAAAAATGAAAACCAATGAACGAAGCCGAGGCCAAAGATTCTAAGCCAAAGTTCAATCTTCAATGTCGGGAATCTTCTCATGTTGACTAGGAGTTTTGGGAGAAAAAAGCGCAGGAAAACAGGAAATACTTGACTCGAAGATTGCACTATGTTGCAGCCGTCACAATCTTCCAAGCTGAGAGAGGTCTGGCATTGAGGGATAGTGGAGAGATCATAGGATCCAAGAATAACGGTAATTTTCCTGGAATTATGGAACTTATTGCTTAATTTGATCTATTTCTGGAAGTGGTAAGCAGCCATACTTATCACGTACCATCCACAAAGAAACTTTTCTGGTTGAATAAGTTGACAATCATATTGTGACAGAACTGATCATACTTTCCAGACCTGGGCTCATGTTCACCTTTCATTGAGCGGTATGTTGTTTCTGAGAAGTCTGTTGAAAGGTTTTCATCTTTCTTGCAGACTGGCTATCACAAGGTTGAATCAATGGATACATCTCTGTTAGAATTTCTAGAAAAAGAAGGTATTACTAGGTTGAATTAATGGATACATCTCTGTTAGAATTTTTCGAAAAGGGAGGTATCACTATATTGAATTAATAGATACATCTCTGCTAGAATTCCGAGAAAGAGAAGGTATCAATTTTGAAGATTGCAAAGGGAAGATATATGACAATGCCAGCAATATGTCTGGTCACTATACGTGACAGAATGCAAGCCAGACTCTAGAATAAGAACCCAGCTACAGACTTCTTGCTATAAGCTGCTCACTAATCAGATATTTTTGGATAGGCTGCAGCTTTGTGCTGTTGTAGCTGTTAGTCATTTTGACATCATACAGAGGTTATACACATCTCTTTCCATGTCAACACACAGATGGGCAAATCTAATTAAGGCTTTGGAAGGAAATATCATTAACGCTAAAGTCCCTGTCTGAGACTTGTTAGTATTAAGAGCTGATCCCACTAAAGCCTTCATAGATGCTTATAACAGCATTCAAAATGCCCTCTGAGATATTGGAAGTGACTTGGAGCAAATACTTTAAGTGAGACATGAAGCTCTGACATTTGCAGATAAAATGGACAATCTTGAAACTTCTTTGATGGCCAAGATCCTGAACACAAATAAAGCTTTCCAAAAAGTTGCAGTTGACCTGAAGAAAGTGGAAAATCTATTTGATTCTCTGTAAAAGTTTCTGGAATCACTTCTGAATAGGTATGAAGTTTTTTAGCTGGATACCAGGAACATCGACTATAAAGCAGTCAGGCCAAGAAAGAGAAACAAATGTTATGTTGTGAATCCAACATCAGTCTCAGAAGAAGTTGTCCTTTCCCAAAGAGAGAAATTTAAATTTGGAAGTCTATATGTCATTTCAGATCAGTCACAAGAATGCAGGGTAGCATACCAATCATTTATGACAGGTTCAATGTCAATTTACGCAGTCTACCTGATGCTGATATAAGAATTGAAGCTGAGAGACTCTTAACTGCTCTCCCCCATGATTTCAGTGAAGGTGTTCATAGAGGAAATTGTCCAGTGTGCAGCCTTTGCCAAGTTCAGGTCATGGGTCGATCTATCTCAACGGGTTGTTTTGCTCCATGATGAAGGGCTTGCTGATACATTTCCAAATGTTAATGTAGCTCTTACCATATTTTTGAGTATTATGGTCACTAGTCGTGTTGGAGAGAGGTCTTCCAGCTAATCGGCATTGATGAAGTAGTATGAGCCATGAAAAACTAAGTGCTCTGTGTCTACTGGTTATAGATAATAGTATTCTAAAGATGATATGGTTTGAGGATATCATGAAAGATTTTCCATATTTTTGATAAATTTGCTATAAGTTTGTATAACTTACTGTACTTAACTTGGTTAAACTTTCACAATGACAGGTTCAGGCTTTATTTTTGTTCTGTAAATTGTTGAATCAGCCATTGTTATCTATAGAAAGTAAAGAGTAAATAGTAGCACAGCTATGTTCTAAGTAATTTGTCTTACCTCAGCATCTACTTGGAAATTTGCTGGCATTTATTTATATATACAAACGTTTATTTACTTTTGGATATACAACACTTCAACACATGTGTATTTTGTCAGGTCCAATCACGGCAATGAACAAACTGTGATGTGTACATTTCGTGGTTTGCAATGTATTTTAATTTCGCTGTATGAGGGGCCCATCTAACTTAATCTGCCCCTGAGCCCCAAACAATATTATTTTATATCTGCATAAGCAAGGATTACCTCATATCGGGAACAAATCAAGATCTTCTGAATATGTTTTCGCTGCATTCAATGTGTAAACGTGGGAGCAACACATCCTCACTTTTAGTGGGGATATCCTTATCTGGTTGACAATAAAAGAATATATTAATGTCATTAAAAGCTTTTGCAACTTTCAGGTCCAATTCTTCCCCATTTTTTAAAATTCACAAAGCCATTAATCTTCTCACTGATAACTGACTCCTTCATGCAGAGCATTAATTTACATAATCCAGTTTTCGGGTATTTCAATATAACAGGTCTGGTGAGTCATGCAAAACAAACTGTCATGTGACCAACATCTTTAGGCTGCATGCCTTGTTAGGGGTAATCAATTAAGGAAATTGAAAAACGAGGGGATCAATGAATAACTTACTTCTCTTCTTTTGTTGGACCACTAAAAAGTCTGAATTTGCAACAAACAAGTATGATAGCAACCAAGCTTAAACTTGAATTGAAACTTGAATTTCCTCCACTAAAAATCTTTGGTGGGGGGAATTTCTACCCCCCAAGTTATTTCTTTTGCTTTTTGTTGGGTATTTATTACTCAAAGGTCTGAATATTTAAAAAAAAAACAAAAAAAAAACAATCATGAAGGCTGCTGGATGCAAACTGAATGATTGATTTAGTGTAAATTTACATTGTAAATTCAACGCACTCCCCCTCCAAAAGACAACTTATTTTCAGAGGCAGTCTTTCAGAAACAAGGAAAAAAAGTTATTTCTAGATGTAATAATGGGTAAATATCTTGATTTCCAGATCTCTAGTTTCATTGGTAATACATGCATTCATAGCCAGCCAGCATCACTTATAAATTGAGGAGACCTATGTTAACAGATTTGGTTGATGGTCTCTTATAAAACTGGAAAATTCAAAGTGTATCGGCACAAATCACCAATAACCTTTCAGCATCGATAAAGTTCAAGGAACTTTGCACCAGGAAAATGGTTTTGTTTTCCGGAAGAATTCGATTTCATCAGACTGAATGATAAACCTTCATCAAAAATGAATTCATTATGCATTTGATTATTAAAAGAAAGCACGATTGCACTTAATATCTTAATTCAGTTGAATTAAATGTTGACTGAATTAAGATTAATCTCTTAACAGCTGGCAAGGCTACTTGATGGTGCAAACCATTCAGCTCCAAAAAAAGGGTAAGACAAGGTGATACTAGCTCGCCCAAACTCTTCACAGCCTGCCTCAAGATGATCTTCCGAAACCTAGACCAGGAAAATACAGGAATCGGAATGGACATCTGAGCAACCTTAGATTTGCAGATGATATTGTCCTTCTTACAGAGAACCTCCGCTCCCTCTAACTAATGCTTGATGAACTGAATGAAGGAAATAAGAAAGTCAGCCTTCACATGAACTCCACCAGAACAAAGGTCATGCACAACAAACTCGTTGGAAATAAACGCACAATGATCGGAATCAAAAATGCATAACTCATGAAAGTAGACCACTTCATCTGCCGAGGACAGTGAATCTGCATGAAATCCTCAAAAGAAGAGGAAATCAAACGAAGAGTCACTCCAGGATGTCATTCTAATCCTCAGTTGGATCCCTGCTGATCATTTTCTGTCACTAAAAAGTTATTCCTAACATTGCTCTTTCTATTGCCACTGATCTTTTTTGAGAAGTGCATATATATATATATATATATATATATATATATATATATATATATATATATATATATATATATATATATATATATAGAGAGAGAGAGAGAGGTGTTTCTTATCTATATAAATATAGAGGTATCTCTTATCTTTTTATATATATATATATATATATAGAAAGAGAGATATATAATCGTGTGCGTGTGAGTCTCCTGTTTAAATGTATGTATGTATATATATATATATATAAGTTTCTTATCATCTAAAAGTAGTGTGATCCTATTGAAAGAAAAACACTTTTGAAGCTGAATTGGTGCGAAGCAAAGGAGTAATCACCATTAATTTACTTTGGAAAGATTTTTGAGCTTTTCCAGACAAAAAATAGCGATGATAATATTATATAATTAGGCTTAGTCTTTGGAGGCTGGTATGGTTAGAGGTACTGGAACCTTGTAACATAATGCAAAGTTTTGAAAAGCAGAGGATGTGTGTGTATGTATATATATATATATATATATATATATATAACCCAAATTTGTAAAAATACTAACCAAAAAGGATCAAAAACATTCTATCCGTGCATAAAATTTGACACAGTATATAGAGCTAATAATCTATTAAAAATGTGAAATCACAAGGATATATATATCCTGTGAATGTTGACATTTCGTGCCTCTTGCACTCATTAACTACCAGAAATAATTTGTTTCTTGGGGATTATGAAAATACATATCCAATTTATAATTGAATTATTATCAATTCAGGTAAAAATGTTTCTGAAAAACTAATGGTTCTAACCAGTAATACCTTGAATATATACTGAAGATTCATCTGACTTACCTCCCCTTTTTCTGAATTACTAAAAAAGATATTTAATCATTATGCCACCTTCTCTATGTATACAAAAAGTTTGTTTGTTTGAGAGACTTTTCACGTGTATTAACGGCTGTGGATTTTCATAATACACAGGAAACAACATATTGCCGGTTGCTGATGAGTTTAGAGAGGCACAGAATGTTAACATTCATTAGGTTATGTAATTCATATATATATATATATATATATATATATATATATATATATACATATACACACATATAATTATGAATTGTGTTATATTGAAAATCCATTTGAAATGATCTCCCTTTATTACATGGTTAATGTGTCATTTGGCCTATTTGCGTAGTGTAGGCCAAATATGTTCACTGTGTAATACTGGGAGATCTTTTCAATGTGATATTACACTATTTATAATCATTTCTATTTGATCAGCTATCCATGTTTGTATGATATGTGTACACAAGAGAGAAATAACAATATTAGAAAGCTTGCTGTTAAAATGATTTTATTTTAACGTTTTGCCCAATTCAGCTTTCTATGTCGGATAAGAGAATCGTTTGTACTGCGAGCTTCCTGGTATTGTCATTTCATTTTCATATTGTTGGATCAATCATAATCTATGCCAATAAACTGATCATATATACATGTATTTTGAAATGTGTATGTGTATATAAATTTTCTCTTTCTCTCTCTTTTTATACACTCTTGCACGTATATTTGTGTATACCATATATATTAAGATATGTATATATCTCAAGATATGTATATATCTCCCCAGAAATAGATGTGTGCAATATCTTTCTTTCTCTGGAAATATGTTATCCTTCCTGTACACAATCAAATAGGTGGAGAGAGAGAGAGAGGAGAATGCATTCAGGTCAGACATATCATAATTCAATTCTGATTTGGTGTTATACCAATGCACCCACTAATACAAACATAAGCTTGACACATAATGAGAAAAACCAAATATTGAAAAAGTAGATAAATAAATAAGTGAAAGATACCAAAACAAACAAACAAACAAATAACTCTTGATGGGAAAACTAAGTAGAAAGAAAAAAAAAAAAAATCAATGTTTGATCAAAATGCCAATTGATCAGTGCAGATCTGACTTCTTGTTCTAGTTTGGTTTTCCCTAACAGATGGCCTCTACATATAATCAGCTAATCAAGAGTTAGGGTCGGAGTTGGTCAGGGTTCGGGGGGGGTCTTAACGTCGACGGAGTACAAAGGAAAGTCTGTATCAAATGTTTCAGGGGGATAAAAATCCCTAGATTGATTTGGTGTCATCATGATTGTTGTTGACTGTCCAGGCTGGGGCAGTATATGGGGAGGGGCTAGGTGGGCCTACGATTTTGAGGGGGGGGGCTACTCCAGAAGCATAGCAGGCAGTAGGCGATTTTCTATTCTATTATATGAGTATATCAAATACACTACATTAACATGTAAGTAACCATACATAAATCATATACATTTAGTACTGACTACAAAAATACTTGATAGGCAATTTGACCGAAGGACCACGTTTCCAATCTAATGGGCCTATTACCAGCTCAGTCCAGGCCTAAGTCAGTCTGTCCATCCATCCATCTTTTCCCTCCAAATTCTGATTCTAAAACCAGGAATTTTAACCCTCTTCAGGCAGTTGACTTTTACTCCCTTCTGGCAGCTCCTGCAGCCTAGCTGCTACCCTATGTATTGCTCCATTTTTCCCTGGGGCTACATCAGCAAGGTTGGAAGTGGAGGTTCTGGCCATCAATCACTCTAGGATCTCTGTATGGTTTGGTAAGGGTGTATTGTTCCATTGTCTAC
This sequence comes from Thysanoteuthis rhombus, assembly GCA_963457665.1. NCBI lineage: Eukaryota > Metazoa > Mollusca > Cephalopoda > Oegopsida > Thysanoteuthidae > Thysanoteuthis > Thysanoteuthis major. The sequence continues at coordinate 147,111 of CAUOPZ010000071.1, read as the reverse complement.
CTACACTGAGAGAGGCCTTATTTTACATCAGTGGACAAACGATTCACGAAAAAAATTGGGACTGTTATCCGAGGATGGGATTAGATCAGGCATTGGACATGGATGAAGAGGAGGGGGAGGAGAGGTGATGGAAGAAGAATAGAAATGACATATTGAATCTCATTGTTTGATTCCACTATTTAGACATTGTTTCCGTATCTGGCCTATGGGATATCCCTATTTTTGAGGGTGTTCTGGTATACTGAGCTTAATTATAGAGAGAATTTTTCAAAAGTTTTTTTTTTTTCCCCCCCCGAGAGATATTAAATATTATGTAAAATTATAAAGATATTTTTCTCATTGCTATATCAACTTTTTGTGTGGACATGAAATCATCAATCATCTTTTTGCATATGTATATATTAATGTACATATACATAAGTAATGATATCATAGTTGTTGTTATGAATATCTTATTCAATAAACAAAGGCATCAAAATATATATGTAGACATGTTTATATATATATATGTATTAGTGTATATATATATATATATATATATATATATGATACATTTGTCACTCTAACATGTATGTATTTAGAGAGAGAGAGAGAGAATCTAGAAAGCTTCACAGTTTCAAACACATTTTTTTTTTTTTTCAACTTTTCCAAAAATTAGTCATTTCAGTCACTAATTTCCCAATACCTGTTAATGTGATTTTAGTAGTTTTTCCAGTGACTTTTATGTTTTACACAGAATCAGATATTATGGTACTATGTGTGAATTTTTCTTGTAGGGATCATCAGTTGTTTACCATGTAACAGTTTTGGGGGTTTAAAAACAAAACAGTTGTATTAACATGGCACCCCAGCAGTGATGATCAAACACCACCTCCTCTTGAAGTATGATTTTAATACATAGCTTTATTTTTAAACTTTAAGAATATGTTGTAATATATGTAGTTTGTTTTTATAGGGTATTGTCATGACATTTTGCTCATATATATACATGTATGCATATATATATATATATATATATATATATATATGGTTATTGTTTTGCTGCTCAAACAAGTTTATGTTTCTCCCCTCTCTGGGCCTCATCAGGCGAATGATTATCTGTGTTTTTAGATTCTCGTTTGGGTGATTTGATGAGAATCTTGTGGGTGTTGCTGTGAGTGGGAGGAGTTATTCATTTTATTCCATTGTATTTAGTAGTGTGAATAAACATACTGTGTAGCGAATCCACATCTTATTATATATTTCTAGCTCTACTCTAAAACAACTTGACTTTTGAAGTATGAAGTTGAATGTATCGAGCACTCTATGAAATAAATCCATCACATATCAGACGTTGCATTATATATATATTATTATATATATATATATATGTTTTATTTATTGATAAGGTTGACTTTAGCTCAAGGCTGCTTTTATTGAGCCTTTGGCAAGGATCAAGTATTTCTATCATTTGTATGTATATAAATATTATTATTACATACATATATATTTATGTGCCTGAACACACACAATCATATATAGTTGTTCATTTTACCTGAAAAATCAATCAAGCTTTGATCTCAACCAAGAAAGCAAAAGGACCCTGGGAAATTTTCTGCCGTTGTTGTTTTCCACAAATCACTATAATACAATGAATTCATGGAGCCGAGAGGACAAGGGCCCAAAGATATCCGTGCTGATAAAATAACCAAAGCTATTTTAACCCTGTCAATGTTGGGTAACCTCATCAGTACATATATAACGTTATCCATAGTAGGACGCTGCGACTGAAGGAAGAAATCCAATCATCAAATCAAATCTCTATGATAACGTACAAATGTGTATCATATACGTTGGGATTCTTTGACAAATGGAATTGCTTATGTTATCCTTTTGTCTCTTTCAAGTTTTGCTTGCCAAGATGAGATGCATCTTTGAGGAACTGATTGCTACCTTTGGCATACTGTTTCCCAACCCCCCTTATCAAATTACACACCCCAGATATTTTCCCTCCTTTTTTTGTGATCATTTTTCTTGTGTGTGTGAATAAATAAATAAATAAATGAAATATATATATATCTATATCTATCTCTCTCTCTCTCTCTCTATCTCTCTCTCTCTCTCTCTCTCTATATATATATATATATATATATATATATATATATATATACTCACATATTTATCTATGTATGTATATATATATATAGTCACACACACACACACATATCTATCTATGTTTGTGTATATATATATATATATATATATTTATATATATATATATTTATATGTGTGTGTATATATACATATATATATATATATAAAAATGAAGATTCTCTCTGTCAATTTACATGTCAGGCTAACAACAGGTGTGCTGGATTTTCAGGTGATGGCTGCTTTTCTTATGAACTTTATCGTGGACATTTTTTTTTTTCCTTGCATTCTCGGGGGTTATTTTTTTTGTCACTGGTTGGTGGTTTCAGGCAGTGCTGTGGCAGATAAATAATCATAAGTTTTAGCCGTTTTGTAATTGGATGAAAGAATCATTTCTCGCGGTTATAGAATGCAGGGAAAGCTGCGCATTTTACCTTCGCTGTGATGTATGAAGAGATATTTGTATTTGCTCATGTTTGTCCACACATAATCTCCAAAAGTTCTCAATGAATTTCAACAAATTTTTTTTGGTATGGTGAGCCAAGGAAGAAATGATTACATTTTTGAGTGGATTCAGGAATTTCTTTTCAATTGAGAGGTGTCTTTTTTTCATTCTATATTGTATGTCATGCAGCTAAATTAAAGTTAATTAGAACAAGCTTTTCCAAGATGGCTGACTCTTCTATTTAAAGGCACCAGATGTCACCTGTTAATGTAGTGAACAACCTAAATAAGCAGTAGGTATTTACTTAGTCTGAGCCAAAGCTACAATAATTGGGCACCCAGTTTGGAGTGAACTCAATGACTATCACTCTATGGTAGGCACTCTTTTTAAAACCAGATCTTTGACATTGATTAGTTTAGATTGATACAACCATAGTATTAGAAACTGTCAACATAGGTTTCTCAAGTTTTGACATTGATCTGGCTGGCAATTGATGAATGTGTCAAGTGTACAAACTGCGCTTATGGATGAAGAAAAATTTTTTTTTTCTTTTCATTCCCACCCAGTGTAGTGGGTGAGGGCCAATTCACATCGTAATTGATCCCTTAGATTGTGCCCCCCCTTTTTTTTCTTTACATACATTTTAGTGATCACAGTCCTAAAAAAAAGCAAGAGAAGTAACTTATTCATTGACCACTCTTTTTGCAATTTCTCAATTGATCACTTGAAACGATCCATGTTGCCAAAAGACACTGGTCATGTAATGGTTTCTTTTGAATGACTAACCAGACCTGCTATACTCATTTTTTCAGTTCTAGATGAACAGCCAAGTCTGCGATTCTTGAGATTTGGACATGTATCAGTTGACTAGCCGCTGTCAAGATAGACAATGGGTGCTGGAGCTTTTTACTGTTATTACCACCTCAGTAATAGGAGAGTGGTTTACCCAAGCATCCACTCACTCATGCATTCTATTTCCGTCAGTCATTGTGGCATATTGGTGACAAGAGATACTTTATTAAGATCTGAGATATGGAAGTATGAAAATTATCATACTGACTGGCAGATCCTTGCATGAATAATTGAATCTTGTTTCTTTTAATCGTCCTAGTATTTAGCCTCACTAACCTAGTGCTTTCGTTGGAACTTTAGAGCTCTAAGCTGTTTGTTTGGTACTCTTAGTACTAGATCATCTTTCAAGTGCGATTTTTATCTGTATTTGTGGGTGATAATCTGATACAGTCTCAATGACTTTTACCCTTCGGCTTTTAAACAATAAAAGAAAAAACATCAAATCAAGATTGAGTTTTTCAGCAAAACATAGCTGAACTTTAATTACATTAAATTGATTTCATGACTTTGCAGTTGTCTTTCAGCAGTCGAGTTTTGAATTGGGTTTTTTTTTTCTTTAGAGATGATGAAGGCTCATGTATTTTTAGTGTTTATCTGTGAACAAAAAAACGAAACTATCTCTTTTTTCAGGAAAATCTCAAAGTTATTGATTCACGAGTTTATGCTTGTTCAGATATCTACTGTATTTCTTGGTACGTAACATGATAAATTTTGTATCTAAATCTGAACAAAAGTAAGGGGAGTTGTGCTTGTACTCATGCAAAATCTATGCAGAAAAGCTTTTTTTTTTCTCGTTATTAAAATTTAGCTCATCTAATGACAGGTGAAGCATCCCCTCTCTCCAACAAACAAACAAACACACACACACACACACACACTAAGAAATATATTTGACTCACCCAGCAAAGTAAAAATGAAATGAATTATTCAAGAACAATTCAGTTTTCAGTGAATGGAACTTTTTTTTCATCAATTTGAACCTTTCTCCTCAGGAGCTCTGGTACTGGATTTCTGAAAGTGCAAAGGCAAAGGAAAAACCAAAATTTTTGAACTGTCAACCCTTCACAATAAGGTAGCACTACCTCCTTTGGACTGTCAAGTTCATAGGGTCCAAGTGAGCTAATATGATTCATTGGGGAAAATTTTTTATTCTCAAAATGCCAACTTTTAACACTGGTATACACAGTATCTCCCTTTATATATATATCATTACTTGTTAATTCTGATGAGAAAATTTACCGATATATTCAAATCTCTGTGATGATTTTTTAATGAAGAAAATGCTGAACAGTAATCAGCGGAGGAATCTATAGTTTAAACGGCTTGTAAGAGATATTGCATCAGCTAGATTTTTACCTTTCAATGTCACTGACAGAGTAACAAAAATAAAATCTCACTGATCATTATATAAGTAGATGCAGCTTATTGATAAGTGATATTATCTTTAATATCAGCATTTATTTGTTAACTAGCCGAGAAAAACATCCGGCCATAGATGTTCTGACAATGGAAAAGCAGATTATTTCCATCAAACAGAAAGTGCTTTCTCTCCTCTCCTAGTTTATCAATAAATCTCAGCGATAATCTCGCCTAATTATTGGGCTCAGACTCTCTCTTTTTCCTACACTAATTCCTAGGATGGATGGATGGGGGGAAAAAAAGGAGAGCGCTCCTATGCCAAACTTAGATTAAATCAGATCTTGAATATTACTGCTTCTTGATTGATCTTGATAATTAGAAACGATTATAAATGTGAGTCAGATTGCATGGAATTGCTGTTTTGTTTTTTTGTCGACAAGAAGCAGAATCAGTATAAAAGTACTGAAGCTGTCTGTGCTTCAATCTATTGTTTGAAACTTTGTGTCAATCATTAGCGACCAGGGAGAGATTTAAACTTTGAAGAGTCCGGGATCTTCAGGTTCAGTGGGATGCTCATACGCAGAAGTTAAAATACACGGCAAATCACAAAATATGCACATCATAGTCTGTTTATTGTGTGTAATTAGAACTGAAAAGTTATAAATACATGAAAAAAAAGTGGAATGAGTTATATATCTGAAGTAAATACATTTATACATGTGAATACATGTTAACAAAACAAAAAAAGTAGATTTTTAGGTAGGAAGAATTCGTTTTTGTAGTGCATACTCCAATTATTTCAGACCCAAATTATAAGCAGTAATTTTATTATTTTGTTTAAAACAATTGGAGGTGCTATCATGAAATAAATTCCAAGCAGTAATTATTAATATATCTCTTATCAATGAATCTGATTTTCTAAATTATGATATTTTTCTAAGGCGGGGGGCATGGGGTAAGTGGCCCTTTCCCTCTTTCATAAATCTGGTTCTGTAAGTGTCAACAGTATCTTAGCTTCATGTTACAAAGCTGATGAAATTGAAACAAAATGCAGACAACAATCAAAAACAACTCTTTATCAAATAAAATGCCTATTTGATAGTTTGTAAGGATTTGTTTAATAACTTAGGTTTCCTGTTCATACTTCAACTTTCATTTTCTTCTCTCTATTCGGTCTCTCTTACCCAATTTCATCTGTTTTCTCTATTGTTTTTGAATTTGATTTAATTTTTACTTGTTGACCTTATGGTGTCATTTATATATTTTCCATTTCTGTTAAGTATGCATGGCGAATTTGGTTGCGAGCGTCAGATGCAGACAGTCACAATTTTTTTTTATTTACGTTTTTTCTTTTTTTTTTGCCATAGGGGGGAAACCATTTGTGAATTTTGCATGCATATACAGCCTCTTTGGGGCCTACTGAGACCCATTTTTGGCACTGGGTAAAGTCAAAGGTTCAAAAATCAAATGGTTGAACCGAAAATTTATAATGTAATATAATACAATAGATTGAACCAAACTGCTCTTTGGCTCTGTTCTTGTACTCAATTTTCCAAAGTCTATTGTTTCCCTGACTTTCTTACACAACAAAGTCTCCTCCTCCATGATAGATTTTTTCTGAATCGTAACATTGCTTCAGCAGGACAACTTTGTCTGCAGTGTTACTAATATCAACCATTCTCTACATTGAGTGAAATGAGAGTATCAAAAAGTCATTTTTGTACTAATGAATTTCTTCGATTTATTACATTTCGCCAGTGAAAGCCAGCTTCATCAAAGAAGTATACATTGTACTTTCTAGTTGACCTTATGGTGTCATATATGTATTTTCCATAAAAACCTTACCCTTAGGCCATGGTGTATACATGGTAAATTTGGTTGAGAACATCAGATGCAGACTGCCACAATTCTTTCTTCCTTTTTTTTTTCTTTTTACAGTGGCAAAACTTCAGATCAAATTGAAGGAATTCATTTGTATAAACATAGCCCTCCGATGTTGTCATTTCACTCTCGTATAGATATGTAGACACATACTGATTTCCTGCATCGTATATGATACACTTTCCTGCTATTGCTTAATATAGATCACTAATAGATGTGTTTCTAATATACAAGCAATGTAGCCAGTTGTCTATGTTGGTTACTCTTGTCTAATTAAGCCAGCTAGGGTACAATTCTATCCCCAGGTGAACAACATCACGATATTGCATGTACTGAAAATGACTGCTGGCTATTCAATTAATGACAGAAAGAATATGAAAGAAAGAGGAAAAACGCTCTGGAGAAAAATAGACGGAACTTTTATATGATCAGAGAATTTTAAGCCGCTTCAAAAATTACTGGTCATATGAAACTTATTTAACAGCCGTAGCCATCGAAGATTGCCAGAGGTTCTATGCTTTATTTTTTATATGTGTGTGCATTTGTTGTCCCTGTGTTCCGGTGCTCCTAGCCATACCATTTTGTCTACAGACTTAAAAATTGACATGAATACTCCAGTAGATGCTTTCTGAAAATGTTGTTATTATTTGTTGTCCCTGTGTTCCTGTACTCCTGGTCATACTGTTTTGTCTACAGACATGAAAATTTATTTTCATACTCCACAAGACTTTTTCTAAAAATGTTTTTTTTCATTTTTGGAAAAAAAAAGCTTTGCGGGATTTATTTAGACCAGTTTATTAATAACATCTAGATTCTCAAGAATCTAGATGTTTCAGATGTTTTCAGCGGTGTCATAAATCGAATATTTTCTGACCGTATTTATTCTTTGATGGAGTATTTTCTTACATGACTTCAAATTTTGATGCTATGGTTATTCGATTATTGACTGTGTTGGAAAGTTTTTTAGTTTATCAGAATTCCTAAGCAAGTGGTAGTTACCGATTGTGTTTGTCATTGGTAAAATTAGCTCATTAAGTTTTTCATAGTTAGTATTGGCATTACTTTATCTCTTTCATTTTTCAGAAACTATCAAACGTAGGTTTTTCCAGTTTTTAAGAGTTGCCAGCTGGCTGGCTGTCTATGTATTGTCATACCTAGAGCCACACACATGGTATTAGAGGGCTGGAAATTTGAACATTTGACTCATCATTATTTTTTGAAAAATGAATCTTCAGGCTAGGGCTTCAGTGCACATTATAGTTTTATGCTGAATTGGTTACTTTGCCTGGCAGCTTTCATACATGAAATACTCAAGTATTTACTCATTGATCATCACTTTATCCAATTTTTTAATTGATCACTCCCAACATGGTATGCTGCCCAAAGACATTTGTTATGTGACAGTTTCTATTGTGTAACTAATCAGACCTGTTATGTTATTTTTTTTTATGTGTATCCGATCTACTTATTCCCATATATCTTGTTGTAGTGACCACAACTCTTTTTCTTGTACTATGTGTCAATCGCATCGACAATATTTTCCTGTCACCAGTAAAACCTGCCGGCTTTTAGGGGCACAATTAGGGTTTTTCACTATAATTTTTTTCTTTTGCCTTTGAGAGGATGTGATAGGCCATGGTTTACATTAGATTCTGACCATCCTTATGTATCATTTCCTCTTGTCCCTTGGGGAGGGGACCTCTTTGTGATGATGACTTCCCGGTGGTCATTAGACCTGATGATTGTCCTATAGAAAAATAGACATGTTCTCTGTACTTCTAGCATTTGTGTATAAATTTGTGCTTTGCCCTCCATCAAGTTATTGTATCATTGTCAGCATTTGGCAGAGTAACCCGGTTGTATTTCTACCCTTGTTGGTATGCATTCATTCATGCTTCTTCATAAAATTTGTATACAGTGTGTGCATATGACACACAAGTACACACACACATATATATATGTACATAGACATATACTCTCACTCACACGCAGGAAGTTAGAAAAGTGCAAATTGGCCAGAATTTCCCTTGAACTCCTAGAAGTTGACTCCTGAAAGAAAATGGCATTTATATCTTACCTTTGTGGAATGCCGTATCCTGAAATGAGTGACCTGCAAGTCAAACGAAATGAACGAGAGACTTGTAAGGGAAAGTGTTTCAGGAAATGTAAAAGCAGTTGCTTGAAGTAGGCGGAAAAGGAAAACAAATTTGGGGGCGACCGAATCCAACGGATCAACCAAAGCCATCGGATACAAACAGGAAAGATACAGAGCTGGATCCAAAGACCAGGCTCGGATTTTCACCATTGGTTACAAAGACTAAACTAAGAGGCATTCTCATGCCGACTCGCTGCAATACTGGACTATGGTCAATGGCTTCTTTTCAGTAACAATGTTTTTTATCTACGTTGACCATTCATTCAAGTTACATCCCCCCCTGCAGCTTGGAATGGATGTACTGTGAATACATGTATAGTATTAAGAATGAATAAAGTGGGGATGTGAAAGTCTAAACCAATGGTATTCAAACAGTTCTGTGGAATGAGGTAACATTTATATTATGTACTTAGCAATTCTTCCTTACTTAAACAATTCTTTCACGGCTTTTAATTTTCATCTTATTTCTTTAACACGAATACCATTTTTCATTTGGGTTTATCCACATTCGGATAATCCCTAAAGAAGACGAAAATCCAATAGTTACATATATAAGTAAATATTTGTATATACATATATATATGTGTGCGCGTGTGTATAAAAGGGAAGCTTGTTTTTTGTTTTTTTTTTATTTGTTTTTCTTGGGAGTTTCCCCTGGAAAATTTTATTATACAAAAGGGTTCCCTTAGTAATTAAAGTGTGAAGATCATTGGTCTAAACCAATCATATATATATGTATGTATATATATATATATATATATATATATATATATATATATATATATAATGTATGTGTGTAATAAACCCGAGAAGAACTCTTAAGGCAGCTTTACCCCCCCCCCCCAATTTGTGAATGACAGGTCTAAACAAATGCACCTGTAAAATACGTCCTATGAGCATTGTTTTATACCTGTTTATAACTATCCATATTTCTTGGATCATATCCATCCACTCCCCCAATAGATCCAGATTTTGTTCATGTCTCAGGCATTTTGTTCAAGGATGGATGAATAAGTTTGTAACTTGACACAATTTTTGATCCAAAATTTCCACTGGGAATTGTTTTATCTATGGGACCAATATTCACCGATGAATGAAGTACATTGACAAGGAAGGAATAAGTATTTGTAGTCTAAAAATCAATGCTTTCCTTTTGATTATGCTATGGACTTATTGACATACCTACGTATGCATGTTTCAACTTTCGAATTCATATAACAAAAATAGATTGACAATTACAAGGGATATAACTTAATTGAAATTATCTCCCCTTGAACATTTGGTGAATTTTTCTAATTCATTATCTTTTATGCTATTCCTCGAAGAGTTCCACTGTCAAGTGGTTAAGAAGTGAAGCATATTAAATAGGGTCAAAAAGTAATGAATGTATGTCTGTAGCTATATATGCAGACATGATCATATACACTGCACTTATATACAAACATTTTAGCTGTGTCCATCTTCAAACATACACTCAAGCAGTGATTCTTGAAGAGTGGTCTGCTGGCCCCATTTGAGAGGTCTGTGAAAGGAAATCATTTCCAAATAATCTAGCCATCTCAGTCAATAGTTGAACTGCATCAAAATTTAAAGTCATATAAAAAGAATTTGGTTGGGGGATAAATATGGACAAGATAAATTCAATTTATGACATCATTGATGTTTTTCCACTGGAAAAAATACATCTAGAAATATCAGTCAGAATGAGGCCCAAAAGGTTTTCAAAAAAAAAGAAAAAAGTTCTCTCCCTAAAAGTAACAATGAAAAACCTTTTTGAAAAGTGTCTAGTGGAGTACTGATACCAATTTTCAAGTCTGTAGACAAATCAGTATGGCCAGGAGTGATGGAACACTCAAACGCACAAATACAAAAAGAATTGAACCATTCACTATTTTTGATGGTTACGGTTGTTCAGTGTAGTTTCTGGAAACTTGCGATGGCTTATTTTCATTCCAATCGCCTAATCAACAGAAAGACTCTTTCGGGGTCCACATATATTTTTTGTGACCATTTAGGGGTTGGGAGAAGGAGGTTTGGGAGCCACTGCACTTAAATATTAATGCATTAATTATACTTTCTATAAAGCAGTGGTAGGTGGGGGGCATGAACTCTCATGCATACATACACATACATATATATGTGTTTATGTGTTTTGTCAAATTGGTGAAATTACCAGATTGGCAAAATTTGAACTTTTGTAAACTAAGAATTGATAAAAGCATAGTTTTAATTTGATCAAAAGTTCATTTATTCAAAACAAAAACATAAAACAACTACTTTTTTACATTCAAAAGTTTGTGAAATCAAACTATTTTTACAAAAAACTAGTAAATTCTTGGTTTTAACCTTTTATTTATAAAAAAAATACATAGTTTCGACTTGATCAAAAGTTTATTCATTTGAAACAAAGACATCAGCATCTATTCCCTCATGATCAAAAGTTCATATAATCCAGGTGGAATCAAACTTTTTTTTTTACAAAATGGCAATGTCACTGATTTGATATATATATATATATATATATATTAGAGATGAAACATTGACTGATTTTATGATAAACTGCCATGATTTATTCATATATTTGGCAACAGAGTTTCAATACACTAGAGTTTGTTCATAAACAATACCTGATGATATGCATTTTGATTGTGTAATGCTCCACTAGAAATTATAGAATCCTGTCAAGTCTAGTGTAGAAGGAAATCAATTTTCTACAAGACAGTGTTTGGGGTGTACTCATTTATAGAGCTCCCCCAGGATTCGCCACAATTCTCTATCATGGGCATTGCAGAGCAAGTATTTTTTAAATTTGTCTAGTTCATCTCTCCATCTTGTATTTTGTCGGCCTCAGTTCCTCATGTGATCTCTGGGGATCCATGTTTTGAGACATGATGTCCATCGGTTGTTTGTCATTCTTGCAACATGGCTTGCCCATTGCGATTTGAGTTTTCTAATAGATCCTATGATGTCTCTGACTCCCGTTTTCTTCCATGTACACTGTGCTATTTTGTGATCTCTCCATTTGAAGTTGAGCATGATTCTCTGATGTGCACGCTTCATACTTCTCAGTTTGTAGGTCTGTCTCTTGGTTAGGTTCCATGTCTCAGCTCCATAAGTGACTATCGGGAGAATGCATCGGTTGTACACTCTTCTGTTTAGGATTATTGGTATCAACTTGTTTTTGGAGGTTGCTGTATTTTTCAAATGAACAATGCTGAGAATAGTATTTATATCAAGTTTATTATTTTAATATGTTTCGCTTTTTGGTTTTGTCAAAATAATAGTTTTAAAGGAACAATATTGGAAAGTTTGTTTTTTCAAGTATATAATGTCAAGTTCGTGTAAACATTGGGTGTTCCGAGTTACTTTGACTAAGATGAAAGGTGAAACATGATAGTATAGTAAACTTAATTTAAAAGCTATGTTTCCCCATATAATATTGTTGGATATCTTATCCACATACTCATCATATATGTGTGTGCACATACATATATCCATGTGTGTATACATACACACACAGAGGGTGCTGCTTTAAAGTTCGGGAAATTAGAGTGATGTGTGCAAAGTAAATGTAGTATCGACTTTTATCTGGTGTAATATGAATAATTAACGTAAACGACATTTGGGATGGCAAGCCTTCGGCAGAGCCAGTTCAACTTTAAAGAACCAGATGATCCCAATAATCCCAAAAAGAAGAGTATACAACCAATGCATTCTCCCGATAGTCACTTATGGAGCCGAAACATGGAACCTAACCAAGAGACAGACCTACAAACTGAGAAGTATGCAACTCTTGCATGAGTGAATAATGCTCTACCTTACATGGAGAGATCACAAGACAGTACAGTGTACATGGAAGAAAACGTGAGTCAGAGACATCATAGGATCTATTAGAAAACTCAAATGGCAATGGGCAGGCCATGTTGCAAGAATGAAAGACAACCAATAGACATCACGTCTCACAATATGGATCCCCAGGGATGACATAAGAAACCGAGGCCGACAGAACACAAGATGGAGAGATGAACTTGACAGATTCAGGAGATACTGGCGCCGCGATGCCCATGATAGGGAATTGTGGCGAATCCTGGGGAAGGTCTATGTCCAACGACGGACGTTAAAAGACTGATGATGACATTTTATCAAGTACTGTGTAATTTGAATATGTGTTACGGAACAAAAAAAAAAACTACACAGTATGACCGAATATAGTAATATTAGTGTGTTGATAGAATTTAGTTCGGCAAGAATCAAACGAATTGTGAAAAGCTGGAGAGGATGCAGTTTAGGTTGAACCAGTTCCTCTTGCCCTCAAATAGACTGTGTATGTGTGCAAAATTCAAATATGGTTTGCTCTTTTGCTAAAAATGAAAAGGAATGGTTGGGTCTGTGTCCACTCTCACCCCAATTACAATGATCTCATTTCCATCTATTCTTATATATTATTAAAAGTTTGATTCTCCTAACCAAGTTTGGACCAAAGGGTGGCTTAAAGTAAATCAAGTAAAGATGTACAACCAATGCACCCCCCCCTCCAATAGTCACCTATGGGGTTGAAACCTGGAACCTAACAAAAAATGAAATCAAAAGACTGATCATCAAGCAGAGAATCATGCTACGTGCGCAAGAGATGATCATGCACAACCTCACATTTAGAGAACACAAGACAGCACAGTATATTAGAGGAAAGACAGGAGTCCAAGATATCATAGAATCCATTAAAAAACTTAAATGGCTATGGGCTGGTCATGAATCAAGACTGGCAAACGTCCGCTTGACATCACAACTCACAATATTGATCACTAGAGATCGCATGCAAACTGGGGCCAACAAAATATAACTTGGTGTGACAAAACTACATAAGTTCAGAAAGCACTGGCTCCATGGTGGCTGCGATGGTGAGGTCTGGTGAATCTTTGAGATGGTGTATGTCCAACAACAGATGTTAAAAGTTGGACGATGAAATATGACGCTAAAATGCCAACTAGTCTGTATAGAGCATCAAATGGTAGTTGAAAACCTGAATGTAGGGAATTGCTGTAATTATATAAAAACAAAGTCTTCCTTTCATCAACAGCATCGAGAAGCATTTTTTTCCTAATCTAATTTTGTAATTTGTCTCGTTTAACATGAATGATTTCATTAGGTTAATTAACTCATTACTTCATTGCTCTGGTTTAATCAGGTTCAATGCACTCAGAATCTATGCAAGTAAAAACAAAACTGGTTTGGTTAATCACTAAATAGAAACCGTCTCTTCGGCATCTTTTCACAGCATGTTGTGTTGGGGATGGTCAGTTAAAGAGTTGGAAAAAAAGGGAAATCAATAGATAAGATATTTCTTGCTCTCTGTTGGGCAATGATCAATAGAAACTGTCACATAACCAACATCTTTTGGCAGCGTGCTGTGTTGGGTGTGGTCACCAAAAAAATTTGAAAAAAGGGGTAGATCTATGGATGAGATACTTCTTTGCTTTTTGTTGAGCAGTGATCAATAAAAAAGTCTGAATTTTCAAATAACAAGAGTGAATACTATCGGACATATACTAAGTGGTCAGTTTAGTATAATGGTACATTGCGAATGAAATCACCCTGAGAACTTATTCAGGGAAGGAATTTTCAAAAGACAAAAATGTTCTTTCTAAACTTAATAATAGTAAATAGTGAAAATGTCAGCCCCCTAGCTCCATTGGAGTATCCTGTATGCATACGTGGCCAGTTGGGTCAACTTTCAAATAGGAAAAAATCAATGTTGACAGATTTGGTCAATGGTATCCAACTAGCGGGAGTTGTCCCCCTTTTTTTTAGATTGTGATTAACCCTCAAATGCATAGACTGATTGTAACCACTGTAGAACTCTTCAATGGATTGGAATTTTTTTTTCCAAGTGCCACTCTTTTGTGGATTGGATTGAAAAAAAATTTTTTGAATGGACCAAAAGCTCAAGTGTTAAGCATGCCAGAATCCTACAGCCTAACTATATATCTGCTCTTTAAGATTTGATTGAATTTTAAAAAGAACATAGCAGAGTCTTTTTAACTGTCGAACTCCTACTGAGTCGACTTCATTTCCCTAAAATGAAAATTTCGAACTTCCGGATAAGACTGAAAGGTGGAAAGTTCAAAATGTTGGGTAGAAAGAGAAGGGAAAAGAGTGAGATAGACAGATTCTTATCCTATGTCATCAAACAATAAATTGAAGAAAGAAAGAAATAAAAAAGAGCACGAGAAAATGGAAATCTATGAACGCCAGTTTTCAGTTGATAACTGAACTGCATCAAATTATGTCTAGAATTATCTAGATTCTCGTGCTATTTATCTAGAAAAATATCTAGATAATATTTTATCAAGTCCCCCTTCCATGGCAAAGTTTAAAGATCTGAAATGAAAATGTTTTCATAATAATAATTATATATAGTGTTGAGATTGACTATCAATGGAGAGGGGAATTATGGTTTTCCTTTTGCATAAGCGTGGGTACCTAAGGTAGTTATTGGAGAGTGATTTTATTCTTTCCGTTGATTAATTACATTATCTCTGATACCTCTCTGAGCATATATATAAAAACACACTCATGAATACACGTGTGTGTGTATATATATATATATATATCTACATCTACATCTCAGCCTTTTAACATATGTTGTTGGATGTAGATTTGCCAGATCTCTTGGTTGTGAGCTGATATTTTCTCAACATGATTATATAGTTTTGTAGTCTGATGATCAAAAAGCATTTATTTCACTCAACAAATATTCAATTTCCAACATAATCTCTTTCCTTGCCGGTGCAATTTATCAAATTGATTGAACATTATGCAGATAAAAATTCAGCTAATTATTATGTGTCTGGGTACAGACTTGTTTATCCATGTGTACGTATATATATATACATATATATGTTGATGAAAATAACAATTAGAAGGTGAAGAGAAAAATTTGAGAGAAAGCAAGTGTTACATCAGAAAACTTTTCATTATCTCATGGGCATGTTTCAGTATATCTTGACAGGTGCTAGCTATCTCTTTCTCATATACCCTTCTTCTTTCAGACCAAACTTTGATTCTCACCTACACAGGTGCAAACACCTCCTCATGCGCTCCTACTAAACAACTAAACAACACAGAAATATCATATTTCTTTCCTCAACCTCAAACATGTGAACAGCAAAATTTTCTCTGAATTGCTGCTAGTTTTTGCTCTGAAAGAGATGGTTAAGACCTGTTAAAATGCATCAAAACATGCCCACGGAATAATAGAAAAGGTTTTGTGATGTAACATCTGCTTTATCTTAAGTTTTTCTTTTCACCGTCCTATTTCACTTTCAACAACATTGTCAGATCACTTCACATCCACAATATACATATAAATATATATATATATATATATTTGAGCATACATTGTTGAAGATAACAGACAAACTCTGTCTATTTGTATTCTTGGTTACCTTTTTTCTAAAAATCTTTTATTAATGTCTCCAAAGTTTTTGAAAACATTCCAAAGTTGGTGGTTTGAGATCTATCAACCATCATTAGTCATTATCAAGAAAATGTGTAATCAGTTCTACTCATTACAATTTCAGATTTATATTTCAAGTATTGCCTTTTCTTTTTTTTTTTGATTAGGGAAATCATGGATAAATCAGTTTAAATGTGTAACTGAAACAAATGCAACGTGCTAACTGCATATGTAGATGTTGCTTGTACTCAAAAACACCCATGCAGATGTCAAAAGATATCCTATTAATAATGGGTTGTTTTGCTCTAATCAGAAGAGCCACCATTATTTGAAGTCTCTTCTTAGAGTTGGTATCATTTAAAATTCTTGTTCAGGAGGGAGCCAAATCTGAACAGATAATGTTTTAGATAATTACTCTTGTTACTCACGCAAACTACAGTTATTCATTTATGCAAGGCACAGATGTTATGCATATATATATATATATATATGTGTGTGTGTGTGTATTTAATAAATGGACATATTTGGTTTGACATAATGAATCATACATTGTGTTATATTTTATAAAAACTTATTTGCAATGATATCCTGTCGTAATGCAGTTAATATATCACTCAAATTCGACAATGTAAATAGAATAAACAATTAAAGAAAATGGGGCTGCCGCAGCAATTGAAATTGTCACCAATATGGTAGCTGCTGCAACATAGCAATGCTCTTACCTTTGAGCTGAACAGCCTCAGGTAATGCAAAGACCAAATAATTGCTTTTAACCTAAATTCTTGTCTTGTTTATTATCAGCCTATATATATATATATATATATATATAGGCTGATAATATATATAAATATGTGTATGCGTGTGTGTGTGCATGTATATATATATATATATATATATATATATATATATATATACATGCACACACACACGCATACACATATTTATATATATACATGCACACACACACGCATACACATATTTATATATATACATGCACACACACACGCATACACATATTTATATTTATACATGCACACACACGCATACACATATATATATATATACATATACACACACCAAGCATACACATATATATATATATACATATACACACGCCAAGCATAGCTAAGTTTTGCTCAAGGCCAAATCAAAATTGGGGCATGTGGTTAGGAAGATTGTGCTGCACTAATCCACCAAATGGGGGCGAGTATGCCAACTCAGAAAATCTGCGTTCAAAATCTGGTACAATTAGGAAAACACACTCCCACTCCAGCTGCACCGATTTGACAAATGTTCTCCTACCTGTCCATTGAGGATGGAATACAAATGCTGGACTCAAAGCCAAGCATCCAGATGTTTATCTCCCACTACAACTACTCCCCACCTTCCACTGCTGCCTTATAATACACACACACATATATATATATATATATATATATATATATATATATATATATATATATATTTACCTGTTGCTTTTATGGCAAAATTGTAGATATCTGGATTGTATCACCACTTCCCTCTCCCAGCATTTAAAAGGCCAACTGACAGCATCTAACTAACATCCAATTTTCCTTATCACCCTTCATGTATAATATTGTGCCACATGTTTCAGCTTGTTGCCATAAAACGTATTTTCAAGTTGTTTTCTTTCTTTTTTCTCGTGTTTCCCATTGTTTCCTTCCATTCATCAAATAAACAGATGGGGGATCACGTGTCACGATAGGTAACTTGACTTTCCCCACCAACTCCTGATTTTGCGTCACCCAACCAACCACCCACCAATGACGGATAAAACCCACTCAAAATGTGTGCACGAACACAGGTGAAAATGCAGGTGGACAGTGACTAATTATAGCCCTTGCATATTGAAGTCAGCTGAACAAAATGTTTAATGTTCTAACTCACGCATAAGAGCACACGAAAATAAGTGTTTTGCACTTGGATACTAAATCTCATGCTCTATGGACACCAAAACGCAGAGGGTTCCACACACTCGAACTACACCGTCAGGGAGATACAGGGTGTCTCTAAAGTCTCTCTTTGATTAGGCTGTTTTTAAAAATGAATCGATAAGAACTTCGTGGACACCATCTACCACAAATACATGTAGAGCATGGCTGGACATGTGAACGCATATGATCACGCCCACTTGATCATACGAGTATGGCGGTTCATAGGCAAGTTACCACCATGTAATCTCTATAGAGCAGTGTGTGTTTGAGAAAGTCCAGGTTCACTGGCTGGTTTGGCAAGATGCTCTGTTTATCGGCCATGGACATTGGGCTGAGATGGCTGCAAAATAATCTTATTGCTGTGTAGGATACCTGGTGTTCTTGGATGGTCACCCATCCAGCAATGACTAAGTTACTAACTATGTCTGAATTTTCAAAATACCTAGCATGAATGCTGCTGGACAGAAACTAATGATCAATTCAGCATTAACTTTCATCACAAAATGAACTCCCAACTCTCCATCTTTTTTTGGGGGGTGGGATTTTCAAAAAAGGTAGTTTTTTTTTTTCCTTCTTTGACACCATCAGAAGTAAATGTTTGAATTTTTTGTCCTTTAGCTCCATTGGTGCAGTCTGTATGTGTGATAATACATACTCAGCCAGTCAAACTTGAAAGCTGAAGAAACCTGTGTTGATGGTTTTGGTTTATGGTTTTTAATATTTACTTTATCTCCATTACCCCTGTAAGAAAGTTGAAGTGTATGTATTCAATCCGTCCTACTGTCAGTTCACATGATATCCCCAAAAGTATGAGACAAATTTTGATAGAATTCTGTGGACTGGTCAGCAATGGGATAAAAAAAAATTGGTTAAATTTGAGGGCAGATCCAGGAATATTTTTTGAATGGAAAAAAAATTTTTTTTTTTTCTTTTTTACATATATGTGTACACTTATGACCGTCCACACAAAGATTCTCAATGAATTTGAATGAAATCCTGGGTGAAAATGGGTGAGCAATAGGCTAGGGAGAAAATGAGTAAATTTGGGGCCAGATCAATACATAATTACCTCCCCCACATTGTAGCTATATGTCAACCATGTAAAATATTGCCAAAAAAATTTTTGGAAGGGTGTACAATAGAACACGCAAGAGTTTGGTCAAATTTTAGAGTGGATCCATGAATTTCTGGGTTTTTTTCCCCCCAACATTCATTTACACACTCTTATCTATCCACACAATATACCGATAAGTTCTCAATGAATTTGAATGGAAGAAAGAGATGTTCAAATCTTTTAGCGGATCTATGCACAACTTCCCCTGACAATGGCTTAGGGAGAGGTATGAGTGCTTTCTAGTTGAAAAAAATTGTAACAGTCATATAAAATTTGCATAGAAACCAAACTAAGGCTCAACTTGCACATGATGCGAATGCTCTTAAATTAATGGAGTGATAATATATATTAATTTGTTTAATGTAGGGTTCAATTTACTTTTTGAAAAAATCTTGAATATTCTAGGGATTTTGTGATTAAACTCTGCTCAGGATTTGCAATGAATCAAATTACAATAATTGTACTCAAAATAGCACCTTGGCAATTTGCATACAGGGCTTTAAATAAGGCATTGGGGCTTAAATGGTAAACTTGGACATTTGATTTATTTCAGAGCCTTTGATCAGATATTGACCTTGTAGATTTTGAAAGTTTATGAGTGATTGATCGTACATCTATCACTACTCCTACAGCAATGGCTACTTTTTAATATTATATCCTGTGTAATATTATGTATAATTAGAGCCTTTGATTCAGTATCGACCTTCAGAATTTTGAAACTTTATGGCTGATTAATCATATATTACTGCGACTACCACCATTTCTACTGCTATGACTATTATATAAAATCGAATACTGTATAATACTGTGATAAAGAAATTCACGGATATACAGGTTTTTCCCACTGTCCAGAAGAGTATCTCTATAAAAGCCTTTCGTAAGCCAAATGTTGTAATGCCAAGATTATTATTTTCAATTTATACGGGAAAACCTTTGAGCATTCCCAGACCTCCAAAAATGGTTAGGATGGTATGTCAGGCTGGCTTTTCAGGTTGTGATGCCAGGAGACCTGGATGTAGAAGAGGGAGGGTATAGAATTTATCAGTTATATATCCTGGGGTTTTAAGGAATGTAAAATGACTGAAATAACACTCGCCAAATCTCTACATGTACAGTTATCCCTTGTCCTTACTGAGTACAATCAAGCCACGAATGCACTTAATCCACGAAGGATTTTGCTGACCCTGTGAAACCCCTTTTGATCCTGAAAAACCATGAATCTTTTATTGTAAACCTTTTGATGGACAAATACATAAATAGATGAATGAATTCTGTAAAACATACAATAAAAAAAAAAACAGTGACAAAAACCATAAATTTCATAAAACTCTGGTAACAGTGGACTGGGAGAAAAATGTTCTGATGTCTGAAATACTGTTCAACTAAACTGTCTGTGAGCATAAATAAGTTTAAGTTTTCAGCCATAATTATCTCTTGATTTATTGTCTACTTGGACGCAATGGGCTGGACACATTGCAAGAATGTCTGACAACTGCTGGACATAATTATGAAATGATTTTCATCTATTTATCTTTATCTGTTTGTAACCTCTATGTAAAGAGATTTGCACCTGAATGAAAATAGTATGGGGTCTGCGTTCGCACTCACCTTGATAATAATGATTTCTGTTTATCGTTATAATACTGAAAGCAAGATACACTTAATGAAGAAGAAACAGTTTTGAACTTCCATGTATGCTGTCAGCAGGAATGAACAGAAAACCTGCCCTATGGGTGGGTTTCTGGCTAGTTTTTTTTATATTTGTCCATTTTGGTGATTTAAAAGTAGTTGTATTAGGAATGAGGCAATCTTGGAAATTTAGAAGTTATACTTGTTATTACTACAAATTGGATTACTCGAGCTGGTGGATGCTTATGGACTTCCAGTTGGGCGCCTTTTCATATACAGAGCAAATGTGCGCCATATTGTTTCTTGAGGTAAACAAATGAACGTGCTTATTTATGATGTGGAAGAAAAAAGGGTTGTAAGTAATCATCTGTTGTTAATGAATTCTGTTTAGTCATTTTTTAAATTAACAGTACATATATATTCTGTTTTTATTTGTTTTTACCTTCATCTTAATTTTAGGTTGCTCTTTTACCATAACTTTGACTCATGCCATTATTCTACTTGAATGAGCAAACAGTGCAATTGGAGATAAAGAATAAGCTTGTTGTGAGATTCAAAATCACACCCACTAGACTGAGTGAGTCCGGTATATGCCTTGCTTCCTTTAACCATTTGGTCAAATGGCTTCTTAAGGTGAAGTTGATTTTATACTGACTCCTTCCTTACTACCGATATTTAATACCATGTTTGTTCATATTTGAGATGTAATAGTTTCAATACCATGATATTCAATTCATTCATATCATTGGATAAAGTATTTTAACGCAATATTTCTATTAACAATTTTGATTTGTTTTTTACTTTCCGAAATGATTTTTAGTAAATTTTAGTAAAAATTAAGATGAAGATAAAAATTAGTCAAAATCTACGATAGAAATATTATGTCACTATACTGTATCCAATAAGGATAATACTGACATAAAAAAAAAAAAGGAATCTCAAATAAACTTTTTTGCAAATTTAAAAGACCTTTTTGAGTTTCAAGAGTCAATCAACTTTTAAAGAATTTTCCGGATGATTTATACAGGAGAAATAGGTAGACCTTTTGAAGTCTGACATAATGAGCATAAGTAAGCTTTAATCAAAGGTGAAAAAGAATTGGCTGACCATATCTGGAGAGAAAAAGAACATTATTCTCTCAGGAAAGAAATCTGAACTATAGACTGCGAACTCTGTTGGATATTGTGAAAAATCCGAAGCAACCTACATCATGTTGACTGAGTGTATAAGTCAGACATGTGCGGGGTTCCACACGGTGTGGTTTCCGCTATTCAACAGTGACAAGGCACTGAAATCCAGGCCTAACAAAGGAAGGAAAGGATATCACCCAATTCTAGCACTATAACATTTCTGCCGTTGGCAAAAATTCTGAAGAAGTCTGTATTTGTACATTTTTTTTCTCCATCATTCTGTATCTGCTGTCCTTTAAGTTGTCCCATCTAAATGACCGGTGGTCACTCTCTTATCTGTGCTCACTTAACTCATTTAATAAGAGACACTTATTCTTTTATTCCCTGCTAAAAAAAGGTATTAAATTGTTGGCCACTAGAAGAGAAAATAAGTGAATCATTTGGGATTCATATTTCTCTTAAATGCAATTTCCGTAAAGTGGCAACTCTGGATATTTTTCTCTCTTTGGAATTGGAATAAGTGACCGGAAATATTCATGTTACCAATTTTTGCTGTCTGGAGAATGGCACAAGGGTCGAAGAATCTGATTGCTGGTCATGAGATTTATGGTTTGATTTCTAATTTTCATTGTGAAGGGCTGGAAGGGGGTGGCATAAAACTAATTTCAAGGTTTTTGCATGCTCAATCTTTACTAATAGAGACATTACCTTATACTAAGATCTCAAAACCACGCCTCACTATACACGTAGTTCCCAAAACTGAACCTCACTGTATACCTAGTCTCTCAAACTGGGCATTGCCGTATACCTAGTTCCTCAAATAAGTCCCTGCCATATACCAAAAAACATTCCTGTCACTGATACTATGTGCATGTCTGTTTGTATGTACCGATATATATATCTCTGTGTGTGTGTGTGTATATATATGTATATATATATATATATATATATATATATATATATATATATATATGAAAAAATCAGTGTCTGTAGACTACTGATGAAAAAAGCATTGATTTTATGCCTAATATTTATTTCCAACTTAATTTTTTCCTTTTCAATGCACTTGATACAATGCTTTTTCATTGATCACACAAAGTGAACATCAAGCAATGAATATTTCAGATCGAAATTCAAGTAATATCAGTGTCAGGCTACTGACTTATTAATCCGCACTCATATGCATGTCTGTGTATGTCTTTCCCCCTGGGTGTATATGTGTGCATGATACATATTTATATATATATATATATATATATAGCCCTGAATTAACCAGTAAGCAAAATAAGCCTGTTCTTAGGGGCATCAAAAGAGAAGGGGATAATACAGGTTTCTTGCAGTTTCCTGCGTTAAATTATCAGAAGTTGTTTAAATGGTTTAGCATGAAAGTTTAAATCTACAATTTAATTTTCCTTCTTATATGGAGAGTTGAACATACAGACTATTCAACTGTCCACACAAATAAATTTGTAGAAAACTGGTCATTATGCAAACACAAGTTTCATTGGTAAGGATTTGGTTTCAATGAAGTAGATTATTTTTGTGGGAAAATGTATTTTTTTAAGTATATTTTGATGTATTTTAAATGGATATAACCTTCATTTTTTCAGGGATTTTTCATTTTTGTAAATCACATCAGTTAAGCAATCAGAGGTGCTGAGGAATTAAAAATTCTATGAATGAAAAAAGCATATGATCGTGACTTAATCTTCAAAATGAAAATTTATTAAAACATCATCTAATTTGGTGCTTACCAACTATTTTGATCCATGAACCCATTTCTAATCGTGTTGTGCTTTCTTTTTTTTTTTTCAAATTTCCAGTGTGGCGACTGTTGAAGAGCTTGACCAAAGATATGTGTTAACGCCAGCCGATATGAAAGATGCATACATGCTGCACATTGTGGATCTTTATGTTGAGCAGAACCCAAACAGTTCCATTATGATCTTCACCAATACATGCAAGTAAGCCTTCCTTTCTTTCTTTATTCTTTCCTTTCTTTTTTTATTCCTTCTTTCCTTTCTTTTTTTATTCATTCTTTCCTTTCTGTCTTTATTCCTTCCTTCCTCCAAATTTGGCAAATTCAATTTGCATATCAGAATGGTGCAAAAACAGTTTTTTTTACTTATCACTGGAATTCATCCTTCTCCTGATTCTTCATATATATACACACACTTGCGCATATATATATGTGTGTGCGTGTATATGTATGTGCATGTGCACACATTATTTATATATGAACAGATGTCTCTAGGTGCATATATATATACACCTCTCTATATATTCAACAATATGTAGATGTATTATGAAGAAATGGATATATGATCTGATAGAATGATTATAAATTGCATTACATTGTATTGAAATTCCGTTTGAAATGATAACTCGTTATTTCCTGCAGCACCCCCATTTTCTCCAGTTGTTTATTCTATGTACATTGACTTGGCCAAATGATACAATCACTGTATAAAAGCTGGAAATCATTTCAAAGAAAAGTTTCAATTTAATGATGCAAATTATAATCATTTATATATATATATATATATATATATATATATATATATTGCAAAGACTGGACTTTGCAAATGAAGATTTTTTAGGGTTTCCCACAATTGTAACAGACTCTCAAATGGCCAATGAGGCCAATGCAGGAAAAACAGGTCTTTCCACAGTGGTTACAAGAGAAAGTCTGGCTGCTGGAAGGAGCTCCTTCTATCACACGCTGATAGGGCCCTTATCTAAGTTGATTTAAGGGATAATAATTTTAGCTGCTTCTGCCCTGACAAAGAAGTATTTATTTGCTCACTTACATGCTCTACTCTCTATTGATTATTATCACATACTAGTGTCAAGACATTTTGTCAAGGAATCTGTTCATGGGATACAGTGCAGAAGAAAATAGAATCATGCCTTTCCCAAGAGCATCAGCAAATATCCATTCCTTGTATAAATGAATCTGCATAGCCTATGTGTGTACCATTAC
The DNA here is from genome assembly GCA_963457665.1 of Thysanoteuthis rhombus. NCBI lineage: Eukaryota > Metazoa > Mollusca > Cephalopoda > Oegopsida > Thysanoteuthidae > Thysanoteuthis > Thysanoteuthis major. The sequence continues at coordinate 122,022 of CAUOPZ010000071.1, read as the reverse complement.
TAGTTATCTAAAAAAAAAAAGTAGATCTTCTTTCTAGGATTACTTGAAAAATCTCAGCACCAGATTTGGACATTGTTGGTCTAAAATGACCATCATCAGTCTTTTAACGTCTGTCATTGGACATAAACCTTCCTCGGGATCTGCCACATTTCTCTATCATGAGTGTTGCGAAGCCAGTATTTTCTGAATTTGTTGAGTTCATCTCTCCATCTTGTATTTTGTCAGCCTTGGTTTTGTATGGGGTCTCTGGGGATCCATGTTGTGAGTCATGATGTCCTTTGGTTGTCTTTCATTCTCACAACATGACCAGCCAATTGCTATTTGAGTTTTTTGATAGATTCTATGATGTTCCAGATCCCCATTTTCTTCCTGATATATTTTGCTGTCTTTTGATCTCTTCATGTGAGTTTGGGCATGATTGTCTCATGCGCACACTGCATGTTTGTCAGTTTGTAGGTTTGTCTCTTGGTGAGGTTCCATGTTTCACTCCATAGGTAATTAGTGTGAGGATCCATCGATTGTGTACTCTTCTTTTTAGGATTATTGGGATTGTCTTGTTTTTTAAAGATGGAGCTTGCTCTGCCAAAGGCTTGCCATCCTAGGGTGATTCATAGCTTGATTTCTTTTGTGGGCCTCATAGAGATTCATTACCCTAGGTAGATGTAGTGGTCTACTTCACCCAGTTTTCAATCATTGATTTTGATAGTTATGTCCTTATTCTCAATGTGATTGATGCACATGATTTTTTTTTTTTTTTTGCTTTACTGAAGTTCATGTGTAGGCCAACTCTTTCTTTGTTTAGTTCATCTGGATGAAAATGACCATAGAGACCCCCAAAAGCCGTGTCGTAATCGTGCAAATTTTCAAGATTACAACTCCCAAAATGTGACCAGAGGTGCCCATGCACGCAGACACACACAGAGGAGAATCTTATGCTCACCTGGCTGGTTGGTCAGCAGGCCATTTGCTAGGCCACAGTGATTCAATTTAAACATTCTCGGCTGAAATTCAAACTTTGTTCCTGAAGTCTATATTCCCTCTTGGTAACCATCATGTAACTTTGTACTGCCGTCTGCAAATATATGCACGCACACACATATAAAAAGAGCATTCATATTACACCAAAATATTTTACAGACCAAATGTTTATTTTTCTACACGATTTCTTTCCTTGTCAATGCACTTAATCCTATGTGTTTCCATTAACTCTCAGACCCATAGACCGCTTGTAACCGCTGTTGAACTTTTCAATGACTGGAATAAAAAAGTAGAACTCTTTAATGGATAGAATAAAAAAGGTGGGAACTCTGAATTGGAGAAAAATTTTCTAAAATTCACCATAATGCATGAGAGAGGTAACTTGAATTAGAATTTACTTCCTTTTGATTTTTTTTTTTTGCTTGAATGAATTTAAGAGTTAATCATAAAAATCAAACATTATACAGTGAAATTTTCAGATCAAAATTCAGCTAATAATTGTGTCAGGGTACAGATTGATCCAGCCTCAAATGTCAAGTAACGTACTAATGAAACCAGGTGTTTTGAAAACAGATATTCTCATTTCTATGGAAACATATTGCACAGATTACAAACTCAGCCTCATATAGACATTAAGATGGCAAATAAGAGATGAAAATAATACAACACATCCAAAAACAAAAAAAATCAAAGCTGCCAGGAGTAAATCTTCTTATCTGTGGTTCTCAGAATGTATGTATAACTAATGATAGTGCTGATCCAATAAAACCTGAACGTGCAACAGCTAACATTTGCCAAGAGCTTGAGAAGGCATATATTGACATCTGTGCACCCAGCCAAGTACAACCACCAGGCTATGCAGAAAAACCTAGAACTTTCAAAGGACTGCCTATTTCATCTTAATATTAAATGTAACATACTCATTTTGGGCTTCAAGGTATATATATATATATATATATATATATATATATATATATATATATATATATATTGAAAGCCTAATGATATTTTTTCGGTTCAATGGTCTTGCTCACGAATTACAAAGCAGTTGAGCATTTTTCCAATTTTTCTATCAAAAATTAGAATCTACTTCGAATTTTTCTTAACTTTTAAATCTATAGAATCTATAAGAGGCATTTTATCAAGGCAAATAACTCCTGATTAGAATTATACCTGTTTGAACATCAGTGAATTTTTTTTCTACCAGAGAGACTCATCATCAGAAACTGTCAACCAAAACTGTTACCATAGGTTTCTTCAGTTTTTAAGTTGGTCTGGTTGGCTGATGGGCGATGTATGTATTGAGCATACAGGCCACACCAATAGAGTTAGAGGGCTAAAATTTCCAACATCCACTCTTCAATATAGGAAGAAAAAATCTTTCTTTCGCCTTTTCTTTCAAAATCCCCCGATACTTTTTTGCAAGGTAAGTTTGTTAGATTTACCTATAATTTGTGAAAATTCATATTGTTTTGATGATCACTGTCCAACAAAAGACAAGAGAAGTAATTTATTCATTGATCATTCCCAACACAGCATATTGCCTGGAGACATTGGTCAAATGATGATTTTTCTATTGGGTGACTGACCAGACATCTTTTCTTTCCAATTCAATTCACAGAATAGTTCCACTATGTTCAATTCTATTTATTGAAGAGTTCCACGGTCAATAAAAGCAGTTACAAGCGGTCTATGATTTTAAGAGTTTCTAATTAAATAAAAGATGTGGGAAGTTCCCTGATCTTTTGCTTCACCTTGATATTTCCAATCTGGCACCTGTGTCCTTTAAAACCTCCTCCTCAGAAACCTTGGTCAGCACAAGCCTCCCCATTTATCCCTTGCTCTAAAGACATCAATTGAAGTTCTGTCAAAAATTAATTACTTGGACTATGAATCTGAAATCTGAACCATCAAAAAATCATCCGGGCATTAAGTGGATTTCTTTTAATTTTCAATTTTTTCTTCAGAAAAAAAACAAGCCTGAAAGTCAGACCATAGTTGCTCTAGTTCTTTTTTTGTCTCAAAAATTGGCAAGAGCATCGTTGCCAACTTTATCTTCAAGTTTACATCTAAAATTGACTAAAAAAAAACATATTGAAACACATAGATCTGCTAGATATATATCTTAAACTGAATAAATATATCCATACCTCGTGTAATAGAATCACTGTAGCCCATTCCTGTACCAGAACTAATTATCTAAGAGATCATCTAGAATTATCTGAAAAAAAGAATAGATCTCTTGTCTAGAATCAATTAAGAAATACCAGCATAAGATTTAGGCATTGTTAGTCTAAAATGTCCATAGAGACCAGAAAAAAGCATTTTTAGTGGAAAAGAAGGGGGTGGGGTCCTGAGGGAGCCATGATCGGAAAAGTACCCTTAAAGAATTAAAGGATTATTTGCGTATGCATAATTGTGCTAGTATATATTCTTGTATAAATGTATTTATTGCAAGCAAAAGACACATCTCAATCAAAAATTATTTTTCTATCAATTTTCTACAAATCTTTACATTCTCTGTTTTTTGATAATTTTTAAGCTATAAGGTTACAGATAAAGGTAAAAAAAAAATAAAATGAGCAATCGTCAGCTGTAATAGTAGTAGTAGTAGTGATATTACTAGCAGTCGTTCTTTGCCTAGCTTCCCCAGCAACGCCCCATTTTGTGTTTTCTTTTCTTTGTTTGTTTGTAGGTAGGATTTCTGTCATGCTAAAGCAAACAAAGTGTCAAATCCTTTTATTTTATAAGATCATCTTCATTCTTGTTTCTACGCAACGAATATCTAGAAGATCCTTGTTACATTCACACATTATATTCAACAGAACATATTTTAATGATACGCTTTTACATGTATGTACATGAGTATCAAATCACTGTAGCTACATAAATGGCCTGTATGAGCAACAAGCCAAGGGGTTTAAAGACTCTTCTCTCTTTGTTCATCTGTATTTCTCTAAGTGCTCTTGATCACATATTGGAAGCTACAACTTTGGAAATTTCCATGAGTACACCACTAGGCACCATCTATAAACATTTGTTTTTGTTCTCTCAGAGAAGTTGGCTTTTTTTTTCCCTCGTGGGAATTTGGGATTAACAAAGTATGAATCTTGTACTGTTAATTTTATTTGAAAGGTTTTTTTTTTTTAATTATCATATAATTAGTTCTGGTACACGAGAAGGCTACAGTGATTCTTTTATGCAAGGTACAGATATATCTATCATTATTGAGCTTAGCTTAGCTTAGTTTGTGACATGGCAGAATCAGTTTAGGAAGATTGTGTGGCATCAATCAACCATCAATAGGGCTTGTGTGTATAATTGATAAAGTTTGGCATTCATTATGCACTACTGATGTATCATATCCAATTTCAGTTATACTATATCTTTGTTAGATGACAATAGGAAATGACTGACCATCACCCATCAAGATCATCTAAAGTGAAAGAGACATGTTTGATAGACAAATTGATGGACCATGACTTATTTTTTAGTGAAGATTATCAGGTATTATATCTCTCCACACACACATACACTCATGCATATATAGTCTAGACAGTTTTACAGCTTTAAACTCTGAGTACATTGAGAAACTTTTTGTGTCACTTCAGTCACTTATCTCCCAAATTGTTAATGTAATTTATGTAATTTTCTCCTGTATTTTTTCATGTTTCACTTATAATTCGTTATCATGGTACTATGTGTAAATTGTCTCTCGTTGGGATCATCAGTTGTTTACGATGTAACCATTTTGTGGATTCTAAAAACAGAACATGGCACCCCAGCAGTGTTGATCAAATACAACCTTTTTGTGTTATTTACTCATGCTTCTAATACATAGTTAATTCCATATGTTTAATTTGTTATTTTAGATAGTTTTATCATAATGTATTTTATATTGATATTATTCTGTACTACATAATTATTTTTTGAAACAAGGCTTACCCATGTAGATTACCCTGAAAACGTTTTTAACAGTGAGGGATCAATAAGAATAACTACAGACATGACTCACTGTTCATGTCACTTCTATTGAGTGTTCACCCTTGTGAATATTGAATCCATTGTGTTGGTTTTAACCAACGTTTAAGAATACCAATTACACAGAAAAATTTTGCGTTTATTCTCTACCAATATATTCGACCATAGAATTTAACAATTTTATTCCAAAATATATATAAATGAGTATGTGGATACAATACCCAACAATATTATTGATTGGACAATCCAGAAAATTGTATCTAAATCAAGTTCATGTATTAACATGGTTGGCCTTTTGGTCAAAGTGGTAATTTTGAATGAAACACTTTTGAAAAGTTTGTTTTTTCAAGTAAATAAGATGACGTAACATCACATAGCCATTGTGCTCTCGCAATATTTTACATGACTTTATGAATTTGAAAAAAACTTTCCAAATATTGTTCCTTTTTAAATCTCTATTTGGACAGAGCCAAAGGGCAAAACATTTCAGTATAATTAACTTGATTTAGATACAATTATTTTCCTCATTGTCCACTCAATAACATATATACATATATATATATATATATCTGAGACATCATGATCCTTTTAAATCTTAAAATCGTATCAGCTTGATCATAATGAAATAATAACGAAAATTAAAGAATATGTCAATAGGAGTATGAAAATAGAATAAATGAACAATGTATATTAAAATAAATCAATTCGTATTAATGTCACGGTAATTAGGTAACCAAAAGAGATGGATCCAATCATTGTCATAGTGAAAGATCATTTTATTGATTAAAACCAGGGAAAGGGGAAAACATTTGGCTAGGGTCCATTTGCCTGACTGGTAGGTAGATTGACGAGTCGGATATCAAACATGGAATGCCATGTTACCTATTGTCCAAGTACATTGATGGGATTGACCATTGAGGTGTTACTACATGCTAGAAAGTAGTTTCGTTTCAACTATGTATATATGAATACTTCATCTGATAATTAAGTGTTAAATGATATAATGGAAGCTTGATGTTATACGATGTACGAATATTAATTTTAAGGTTAGTGGGAAATGATTGTGAACTTCTTCGATTGAATAGGTTGGTAGATAATTGACTCAAAGTAGTTTTTTCTGTGTAAATAGTATTTTCAAAGATGATATCATAAGTTGGTTTGCATGCAGTCTGAGATAAAAACTGACACAACCAATTTAATATTCACATGGGTGAACACTCAATAGAAATGACACGAAAAGTGAGTCATGTCTGTTATATTTATTGATCCTTCATCGTTGAAAACGTTTTTAGCATAACCTACGTAAGTAAGCCCTGTTTCAAAAAATGAATTTGTAGTATAGAATAATATCAATATGCAATACACATAAAACCTTATATAAAGTGACAAACTACGTGTATGGCATAAACTATATAATAAGAAAGGGAGATAGTGTTTGATCAACACTGCTGGGAGTTAATATAAGTGCTTTGTTTTAAAATCCCTGTAATAGTTACATGATAAACAACTGATGATCCCAACAAGAGACAATTTATTCATTGTACAATAATGACAAAGTATAGGGGAAACAAAGAAAGGAACATTTTTGAAGATTATATAAATTGCATTGACAGATATTGGGAAATGGATGACTGGAGTGATACAAAAAATCTATTGAAAGACTTTTTCAATATTCAGTGTTAAAGCTGTAAAGCTTTCTAAACACACATATATATATAGATAGATGAATAATATCAGGATTCTCAAGGTCTGGGAATTTTACTAATAGTTTTGGAGTATTTGAGTTTTCCAAAAAATTGTCAGGGAATTTTGTATATTGTCAGCAGGAAAAGTTACCCCCCCACAACAAAAGATATGAAGAAAATCAAGAAATTAAAAGGGAATTGAGGGACTAAGTTCAGTTACTGGTAATTGTTTGGAATGACTAAATATTATGCCAGGAGGTAATCAAAATAGATGTTTCCTGTTAAATTGGTATGCTTGGACTTGCCACTTGCCTATACAAAACAAAGAATCTTCTGTGACTGTATATTCTCTTGAGAGTCACCTATTGAGTTGAAACATGGAACTTAACCAAGAGACTGACAATCAAACTGAGAACCATGTAACATGCACATGAAAGAATCATGCTTGACATCTCATGGAGGGACCACAAGACAGTACAATATATTACGGAAAAAACAGGAGTCCGAGACATCGTAGAATTCATCAAAAATCTCTAATGGCAATAGGCTGGTCTTGATGCAAGAATAGCAATCATGGGTCCCCAGAGATCACATGTGAAACCCAGGCTGGTAGAATACAAGAGGGAGAGACCAATTCGACAAGTTCAGAAAATATTTGCTTCACAACACTCATGATAGAGAGGTGTAGCGAATCCTGGGAAAGGTTCATGTCCAATGACGGACAATAGGAGACTAATGAAGATGAGGATTCCAAAGAATACAGGTACTTTTAAATCTTAGGAAGGAGGCACATTGTTGCATTTCAAAATGCAATTTTTTTTTAAAAAAGAGTACCGTGGCTTTGCTTTTATTTAAGCATATTTTGCAGAATTACAGGATGGGAATTTTGAACTGGCAAGATGGTGAAAACGCTGTATCTTAATTGAGGTAGTTGACAAAGTGTAGTGAAATATAGTGTAGAAATATATATATATATATATACATACACATGAACACACATAAGGAGTTAGCACTCAAAAGTGGAATTCAGACATGGCTTGTGAACATTGTGCTGCTAGGTGTCACAAGTCAACACCATTCTGACCCAGTTCTGAACTTTGAAGACTAACATGTCGAAGATTATCTGGTATGATGTTTTCCCTTGAAAATATCTTTCCTTTTTTTCATCTATTTTTGCAGCCTCCCTATGGAGAAGAATGGTATATTTTCGAAATGCATTTCAGTGGCAACTCAGTTAGGCGATAAGGCACTCTATCTGCAATTTGCAGTATAAGCAAGTACGACCCCTGATGTATGATCCAGACCAGATGGTGCCACTTGACCATTGATGGAGACGTATGTCCCCAAGCACATGAGCTGGCATGATAGATGAGCTCCGGTGAATTAGTCTTTTCCTTAGGAAACATTTAGTTGGGGTTGCATAAAACAATTGAATAACGTTTATTGACTATAAGTTCACATCTTTCAAAACCCTTGGCATCGGTGGGAAGGTCTGTCAACATAGGTTTTTTTCAGTTTTCAAGTTGGTCTGGCTGACAATGTATGATGCATGTAGGATACACCATGGAGAAAGAGGGCAGAAAATTTAAGCATTTACTCTTTGCTTTGTCTAGGAAGAACATTTTTGTTTTTGTTTTTGTTTTTTTCCCAAATCCACCCCCTATAGGTTTTTATTGGGGGTTCAATTTGCAATGTAAGTTTATGCTAAATCTATACCCTTGCATCATACTTATTTTTTGGTGTTTTTTTTATATTTAGACTTGTTTAGTCGTCACTGCCCTACAAAGGGCAAGAGAAGTAACGCATCCATAGTTCACCCCCTTTTGCCAGTTTTTGAATTGATCACCCCAACATGGCATTCTGCCAAAAGATAGTTTCTATTGAATGACAAACCTGACCTGTTTGTTTATGGATTGTTATGGCACAAATTAGAATAACAAAGACCCTACGTTGTTTTTTGCTGTTTTTTTTTTCTCATTTTTTTGTTTTCCGCCCGAAAGTCATTTACTTTCCCTTCCTCTTTACTGACGACCATCTTTGTTTGCTTTTCCTGTCATTGATTTTTCGAATAGTTTTAGGAAGACCCAGAATGCTTTGCACAGCTTGCTAATCGTTTGATTGGCTGTCATCATGCGAAATGCTCATTTTGGTTGCTAACAGCAACAGTTATCATATTCATCAGCTAGATTCATTCATTGATTGTCCTCGTTAAATATCTTCGGCCATTTTCTCATTAAAAGGACACGACGGAACAAGAGGTAGGGTCGGCCAATTGCCTCTGTTATGAAAGCCTTGATGTGTATGGGAGATGAATGTAAACGAGGGTGGTTACCAGAAACCTTGAAATTGTGTATGCAGAAATATATTATGTATAAATATAAACTGCAACAATGATCAGGTTTAACTATAAATAAGTACACACTTAGGCATAAATACATTAATGCATTGATATATGAGTGAACGTTCATGATAAATGCCCAACGAATCATTTTTATAAAGTTGATAATTGCGTTATTTCAGAGCTGTTTTTTTTCTCAAGCTTGAACTCTATGGAACCTAATGCAGAGTGTTCAAGCTTCAAAATGAAAAAAAAAATCTTGAGCATTGCAGCTCTAAAAATAACAAAATATGCTCTTCTTAGAAATGGTGTGTTGGGCACTTATCATACATCCATTTGTATATAACATGCATATGTTACTGAGGAAAGTGTGTAATCTAGGCATTCTATAGCAAAGTATTAAATGAGCTTATCATTAAGCTTATTTATGACATGTACTTTAGCTAGAAAAGAGGTTCTCAACTGGTTCAGGATTTAGCATAAACTTACATTGCAAACTGAACCTGCAAACTAAAAAGCTATCTAGAAGGAATGATTCTCAAGCAACAAATAAAAGAAATTTTTGTGGACATAATAAAGAGCAAATGCTTGAATTTACATGATATATTGATAGCCAGCCACCCAGACTGACTTGGAAACTGAAGAAACCTGTTTGTAATTTTGGTGATAGTTTTTGGTTGATTGTATCTAATATAAAAAAAGGAAATTACCTCAAAATGCAGGAGGGAGTGATTTAATCAGGAGTTACATACTATTGAATTGTTTTTCTATTCCATTGTGGGAATTTAAGAGTTAAACTTTATTTGCTATCTCTGTTTCTGAAGCTGATAACCACTACTTCAGGTAACTAAACCTATATGAACAGTCAACCCTCTCTTTCTATGGGCTTGGGACTCAGATTAGAGGAAGAGACAGATGCTGACTACATTAATTGTTACTGCAAACCTTCCTTTATTTTGCTGCACTTGGGGGATGCAGATTGGTGAAAGAGACGGGTGTTGATTACATTATCAGGTAATCTTTGCTTTGACATTGATAAAGGAAATCGTGCATCCAATGTTCTGAACAAAAGATCAGCTTTTAAGTTGATTATTAGATGAATTTCTAATATACTGTTTCAAATGTGCTTTAACTATACTTTTTAATGAAAAAAATCATACATTTGGAACCTTTGTGTAACTTATTGAGCCTTTGTTAGCTGTTTAAATAATGCCATAGGTTTATGTATGTTAAACCAATGATTACACATTAGCATTGGTCAACCTCTCTCTTTTACTACAATTTGGACACAGACTGGTGAAAGGGAGAAGGTTAAAAAAAAAAATATATATATATATATATATGTATGTATGTTCACATACACAACCCATTATTTAGAAGCTGGCAAGGATTAAATTATGAGTTAATAGTCAAAATTCACCTGCTTGTTTCATCGACGCCTTGATGGCGCAGCTGATCAAAGTGGCTTTCACTGGGCTTGGGACTCTGATTATGAAATTGGAATGCTTCCTTCTTTTTTTCTTTTTTACACCTTATTCATAAGTCTTTATTTGCTGTGTTTCCTGTTATCTAGGGAGATTCTGTGTGTAAGTTTGTATGTGTATATATCTATATATATATAGATAGAGAGAGAGATGGAGAGAGGAGGGGGCACTTCTGATCTCTTTAGAACATACATAGTACTATATTTTTGGAAAACAGTTTTTTGTACATATTTAATGTTTAAGGCTGTAAAGCTTTCCAAGGACTTATATATACCACAATACAAATCAGGGATGCTATATGATATAATACAAGGCAATATCAGATGTATGATGGGTTTATTTCATTACTTTAAACATTAAGTTTGTTTAGAGTAGAGTTTGAAATATAATGGATTTGCTATACAAACACGTTTATGTTTCTGCTCAGTTTGGGCTTCTTCAAGCAAATGATTCGGTTTATTCTAGATTCCATGAACATGTTTGCGTTGTAGATCCTCATTCCATATGTATGCATAGGTTTATATAAATGTATATGTATTATATATATTAGATTAGATTTTTTTTTAAATTTTTTTCCTTGAAATAGGTAAATTCATTCATGAATTTGAATTTTCTGTCATGGAATTTCTTGCAAGTCATTTTTTTTTTTCAAATTTTTCCTCAAGTGAGTTTGAATTTTATTTCTCTCTTGAAAATCAAATGAATCTGCAAACATTAATTGGCTAAAAGTAATATTTATAGATAAATATATCCGTCCTTCCAATATATGAATCACCATAGCTCAAACCTGTATGTGAACCTGAGTAAAAATAATTATCTAAAAAGGAATAGATCTTTTGTCTAAAAAAAAAAAAATACTAGCATAAGAATTTGGCATTGTTAGTTCAAAAAGACCAAGAAAAAGTGTTTATTTAAAAAAAAATTTTTTTTTGAGGAAACCAAAAAGGAAAGTTTTTATAGATGGTGCTTATTTCTGTATTCCTGCAAATTTTCAAGATTGTAGCCCCAAAAATGTAATCAAAAGTACTGGGAGACTCACATACTCAGAGACAGAGCCGAAACCAGCTCTTGGCTGATCGGTCAGGCAGGCCATTTGTTGGGCTACTGTGATTCAATGTATAGAATAGCCCTTTCCTATCAATTGCTTATTTCCTGATTCCCAATGCATCTGAATAGTAAATGTTCATATACCATAATTCTCCATGTGTTGCTCGTACTTTCTTCTGAAAAATCTTGAGCTGTAAAATCCTGGTGCTACAGTTACTGAATTGTGAGACATTCTTTCAGCACTGTTTGTTGGGGGGTCCATTTGACTGCTACCATCACGTTGATGGAGATCAAGGATGTAGAAAACTGAGAACAAGATGGCAGACATGACAGTAATTTACAATGAAAATACTCTATTAATCCTATCTTCTACGGGTAATTAAAACTGATAAAATTATAAAAACATAATTTTTGCTAAAATCACCTTTCTTTTTATTGTTTTTGTTTTTGCAAAATGAAATGTAGCAAGGAAGTCATTCCGCCAGGGATAACGGCCCCCTGTTTTGTGGTTCGTCTAAATGTGGCTCTAATCAAAATTCCCATTTTTCAACTCGCAGCAGAACATTCAACATTTTAGGGGTGCCGATCAGATCTCAAGAAATAGGTGTAGAGTATACTAGATAGAATTTTTGATTTAGAATTGAAGTTCCATCAAGAGATGTGGATTATCCATGGCAGTGGATATTTATTAGGAATATGGTATCATACGCATAATAACTGTATTCTTTCAGTAATGCTTGCAATATTTTTTGATGACGGAAAATCAATTCCATCCTTATTTTCAATGCGGTAGAGAAATAAACAGAAAGCGTCAAACTATACATTATATAGAATACGTAAAAAGATATATTTATGAATATTTTATTATAAAATATGTTGTTTTCATTTGAAACTCTGTTTGAACTGGCATCCCATTTTTACACAATGAATATGCCAGTTGGCTTTGAGAGCATAAATAGAATTAACAATTACAGAAATAGGCTGCTCCAGGAATCGAATCTGCATCCTACTGGAGGCCATCTTAATGTGATGCTGCTCTTACCATCTGAGCTAAACAACATGCTGGTAAGTCAGAGGGCGGAATCATTCATTCAGAGTTCATATCTTCTCTATGTCCCGCAATGCGCACAATTATGTTATAAAGAAATAGATATATAATCCAAAGGTATAATCATAAAATACATTGTTTTTATTTGAGAATCCCCAGCAGCATTTCTTTTTTTTGTTTATTCTCTCAAGCTGTCCAGGCCAACTGATGTATTCACTGTGCAAAAACAGGATGTCGTTTTATATAGAGTTTCAAATAAAAATAACACAATTTATAATTATTTTGCCAGATTATACATCCATATGTGTATATATATATATATACATATATATATATATATATATATATATATATATATATATAGTTCTTTCTTTGATGGACAACATAAAAGTTGTAAAAGTGCAATACACACTAGTGAGCAGGTGGTATATTTCGTTTTCCAAAGATGTTATCTATATTTCAGGAAATGTTGGCACCAGTGGAGCAGGTGCTATGGCTCTTCTCCTGAACACTAATCGTTGCAATATTGTGTTCTTATACTTGTTTAATATGGCTACATTATATGTTTTTATCCTCTCCAAAGTAATCAATATGATGCGAGCTTGTCCTCGGATCTTGATTTGTTATAATTTCCAGGGAATATGCCAATCTTTTTTCTGGAATCTTGTCAGAAGGTTTTTCCAGTAATTTGACGAAGGTATTCTGGACTGGGTAGGTTTTGGCAAGCTTTTGGTAGAAACTAGTTCAACTTCCAAGAAAAAGAAAATCCCCAAAAGAAGGGTCTGCAACCAATGCATCCTCCTGATAGTCACCAATGGAGCTGAAACATAGAACTTAACCAGAAGACTGACCTGCAAACCGAGAACCATACAACATGCACTGGAGAGAATCATACTCAAAATCACGTGGAGAGATTACCAGACAGCACAGTATATTAGAGAAAAAGACTAGAGAGTGATATCATAGAGACCATTTGCAAATTCAATGGGCTGGTAATGTTGCAAGAATGTTTGACGAGTGCTGGGCATCATGGCTCACAATGTAGACATAATAAAGAGTGAATGTTTAAATTTTCATCCCTCTAGCACCATTGGTGCGAACTGTTCTTGTGCCACATACATACATACATACATACATACATAGCCAGCCAATCTGGCAGAATCACCTGAGAACTGAAGAAATCCATGTTGAACATTTTGGTTAATGTTTTCTTATAAAAATAATTTTCTTTTTTTTTTTTTCTCTTAAATAGATGACTTAAAGTCCCTCTTTGAAAATATCATTTAAACAGCCAGATAGATACAATCTCTATTACCGATAATATCATGCGGAAGGTTGGATTCATACCTTTCTTATGAACATTACCAACTGGGTTGCTCCAAGTCTGATGATATCATGCGGAAGGTTGGATTCATGCCTTTCTCAAAGTCATTACTGACTGGGCTGTTTCAAGCTGTTTGCTTCAATGAGCCTTGATCAACAGAAACATTTTTTCAAGTTTTATTAAAGTATTCTACTTACTTGTCATCATATTATATACAAGCTGTTGTCACACTTAAGCAGAGATTTGGATCTAAAAATGAAGTAACCCTGCCATGATTTCAAACATCTGATCCACAGGTAGGCAGATAAATAGTATATAAGTTTGAATATTGGGTGAAATTAGATTACAACTTAACAACTGACCAAGCGAGAAGAAGGCACAGGATGAACAACTGCTGCTGATTGCAAGTTTAGTGTCTTGCCTGCAATCCTTGTATCTAGTAGAGAGTACAGCACAGAGCTAAATAGACAAAAATGGGGTTTAGAGGAGTGTGTTGCAGCAATCAATAATTTATCCCTACATAGGATAAATCATCCTGTCACTTTTGAAAGGCACTATACTAGTTTTCAATATATTCTCCATTTGCTGAGGAAGACAATGATTGTATCCCATCCCGACTTTTCAAGTCCTTAGCTCATTACTTGAGCCGTGATGTGTCACAAATACCTTGACTATCTTTTAAACATGCTTATTGGATTTTGCTAAACGAATATAATTCCTGCCTATTTCAGTTTCTGCTATTTCAGATAAATATCAACTTGTTATTCATTCTGTCTCTCATAGCAGTCTGGTTGTCGCTAACATTTTGTGTCTTTTGCGTGTCTCTCTCTCTTTCTCAGTAATGACTCTCTTCCCTCCATGTCACAGTCATCCGTGTCTTTACTTTGTGTCTTTTTCCTTTCCAATCTTGTCTGTTGCCTCTCTTTCATTCCAAGTCTTGCCCGTTGCCTCTCTTTCCTTCCCGGTCTCGCCCGTTGCCTCTCTTTCCTTCCCGGTCTCGCCCGTTGCCTCTCTTTCCTTCCCGGTCTCGCCCGTTGCCTCTCTTTCCTTCCCGGTCTCGCCCGTTGCCTCTCTTTCCTTCCCGGTCTCGCCCGTTGCCTCTCTTTCCTTCCCGGTCTCGCCCGTTGCCTCTCTTTCCTTCCCGGTCTCGCCCGTTGCCTCTCTTTCCTTCCCGGTCTCGCTCGTTGCCTCTCTTTCCTGTAGGTCTGGCCTATATATATATATATATATATATATATATATATATATATATATATATATATATATATATGTCATGTACAGACCACACCAATGTTGCTAGAGGACTGAAATTTCGAATATTCACTCTTTGATATTTTTAGAAAAAAAATAAATTTTCTCTTTAGAACTCCCTCACCCTCAAATAAATTTCTAGTTGGGGGTTCAATCTGTATGTAAGTTTACTGCATAATTGAACCCTCTATTTCTATCCAGTATTATCCATATTTGTTTTTTTTTGTTTTTTTTTTAAAATCAGACTTCTTCATCATCACTATCAAAGGCGAGAGAAGTAACTTATCCATTCATCATTCTCTTTCTCCAATTTTTTTATTGATCACCACCAACATGGCATTCTGCCAAAAGACATTAGTCATGTGACAGTTTTTATTGAATGACCAACCAGACCTGTCTTTCATTCATCCTTTTTCGGTTTGTCACCTCCCCCACATTCATTCTTTTGCTTTCTACACAGATACTGCCAGATAATTGGAATGATCTTCAATGACATGGGATTCGATTGTGTTGTCCTCCATTCCATGATGACTCAGCAGAATCGCTTGGCTGCCCTGGCCAAGTTCAAATCCAGCCAAGTCCGCATCCTCATAGCCACTGACGTCGCCAGCAGGTGAGTTCCGACGTGCTCTCTCACCCTTCGTACATGTTTCACCGGCTCCCTATCTCCGACAGACACAACAGTGTGTCGTACTCTCACGTACTGTATTTAATTACCTCGCCTGTTAGCAACTGAACAGTGATTGCCAAGACTTTGCCTAGTGAGACATGCACGCACCTTTTCAATCGTGTTTACCGATTCCACATTAAATTGCGGCAATGATATTGTCCACGCTCCAGCCTACACTTTTGTTTCTTCAGTATGGAACTCTTAGAGCTTCGTGCTGATTTTTAGCCAATTGTCTTCTTTCTCTGTCGCAATCACACTCACACCCACTTGGTTACATGCAAAATTTATTTGTCCTACCCTCATTGTCATGTCTCATGCCTACGAGCTGAAAACCCATTCTACAGGCTGGATTTTTCAATTAGTTTGACCTATGTGTTCATTGAATAATGCCCTTGTTTGAAAATTATCACCCTCATGAACTCTCGAATCATGTTCAATTTAATTCTCTGGGAGAATGGATTTCATGAAAGATCGATGAATTATAGTAAGGTACATAGATAGGTGGAAATTAGATCATTGCTACCATTGTAAGCGCGAATGCAGTCTCCACAATTTTTTTTTTTTGATAGGGCAGGTAAAGAAACTGTCTTGCTAAAAACATGTCTGGGGGTTCTTATTATCACCCAGAAAATTTCATAGGTATATGTTGCATTGTCACGTACAGACAAACAAACATTCAGTGGATTATTGTAGGATATAACATTTTTTTTACTTCTTTTCATCCATGTAATTATTTGTTAGGCTTCATGTATCTTAAAAATATCTTTATCAGATCAGTGTAGCTCAACTAATTGCCCTCCCGACCAACCAGCCGAATGGACTATAGATTCTTCTCTTCATTTATCTGTTTGTCTTTGAGTGCTATTGGTCACATTCTGGAGGCTAAAACCTTGAAAATTTGAATGAGTACATCACTAGGCACTACCTAAAAATGTTTTTTTTATATCTTATTTTTCCTCAAAAAAGAGCTTTAGGGGATTTCTGTTGTCAATTTGGACCAAGAATGCCCAAACCTTGAACTGGTCATTTTTTTTAGATAATTAATCCTGATTCATGCACAGGCTATGGTGATTCATTTATTTGAAGTTCAGATTTTTAAAATTATTTTCACTCAGATTTTTATCATTGAAAGAGTTCAACTACTCACTGCAAGGCTCAGATCATTTTTGAAAATTAATTCCTCTTTGTCTTCAACTTCAAAATTAGAACTGATTAACCTCCTGGAATCTACTCCTTGATCCATTGCTCCGCAGAGAGTTATCATTTGTGTCCAACCACAGGTTTGTCTGATGGCTCTTACTCATCTGAAAGGAGTAAGGAATTCAGGTACTTTGGCTCATTCATGACAGGAGTGCACATAAGTAATCTTTGAAATTTTGTAACACTCATGATTGAAATGCCTGAATATGGCGGCCATTCTCAATGCATAGTGAGATCACATGACCATTACTATTAAATAATTCTGCCGTAAATGAAATCCATATCCTCTAACGTTCAACATGGTGTATGACTTTCCATCCATTACATCCTTGCGGCTCTGGCTTCGAGAACCTTCGAAAACCCCAGGCCTGAATAAATCAATAAGATGGTGAGAAGGAAGAGGAAGGAAAATTCAGCCAGGTTATTTGATGAGAGGGGAGAAAAGACAGGTAGTTTTTAAGAAGTTGGAAAAGAGGCTGATGGCTGCTGTTGATACTATTAGTGTGACACACAACCAATCATATGAATGGATGGCTTCTCTCTCGTCTATATAGAAAGTGGATCCTCTCCCTCCAGGGTACATGCATGGACGAGGCATACGTACATCCTCAGATGTCCAGCTGTCCAACTTTGCTGATGTAGTCCAGAGGAAAACTGAGAGTGACAAATCTAGCATCGGCTTGCCAGAAGGACGTCAAATTATGTGTCAAACAACCTTAAGTTGGCTCTTCTTCCTGCTTTTGCCATCAGAGTTGTCCTTTTCCTAGACTGGTTGCCTTCCTAAGACTAGAGGGCCAAATCTGCACTGCTATTTTAACCATAGCATTATGTATACAATCACCAACATTAGATAGAGATATTTATAGTCAATGTTCTGGCTATTGTACCCTCCAGCCTCCTTTAGCCTACCGTCTATTGCTCTCATTCTCCTGTCTATGTTCGGGGATGTCTTATATCAGTTAATTTTATCTCCAATCTGAATTTTGGCTCTTTATCTTCTGCATCTGAAAATTGCTTACATTGTGCAGGATCTTTTTTTTTTTATTCAGTGGAAGCATTCAGTAAGGATTGAACTTGCTCTTGATGGCTTTGAAGACTAGCATACTAACTAACCGCCGTACTTCAATGAATTCCCCACCAACATTTCTGTCTCTGATCTACAGCCGAAATGCTTTCAAAACGAATTTAGTCAATCTTGATGTTTAAAATTGTTGATTAACTAAGATCCAATACTATGTCTCTACAAGTTCTTTCATGCTCATATGTACAATGTACACCAGACTCACACTCTTTCATGGTTACTTCTGCTGTCGAACGAGTCGGTTGAGGAAACAGAGTTTTCCCTTAATATTGGGTTTGAATAACCATGAACATATGGAGAAAAAACAGTTTTACTATTCATGATTGAAAATCTACTCTGCTTATCATACAGAACTTAAAATGTAAAGACTTATATATCTTGGAAACAATAGCAAATCATCAATTTTAGTTCAGCACATTAAACTGCATGATAAGTAGCACATTTCATCTCAGAAGCAAACATCATCATCGTCATCAGTCTTTTAACGTCCATCGTTGTACATAGACCTTCCCCAGGATTCACCACAATTCCCTATCATGGGCATCACGGAGCCAGTATTTCCTGAATCTGTCAAGTTCATCTGTCCATCTTGTGTTCTGTCTGCCTCAGTTTCTTATGTGATTTCTGGGGATCCACATTGTGAGACGTGATGTCCATCGGTCTCACAACATGGATCCCCAGAAATCACATAAAAAACCGAGGCCGACAGAACACAAGATGGAGAGATTGTAGATCAGCGTGTTTAAACATTTTAAGAACTTGATTTTGTCTAGTTTTTTTACCTTCTTCCTATCTTTCTGTTGCTTTTTTTTATCACAACTTTGACTCGAACCATAATTCTATGGCGACGATTGAACAGCATAAGCCTACTGTTAGAATTGAACTCACATCCTGTTGCCAGTGGAAATCTAGTATGTGTCCAGCTGCTGTCAAACATTATACCACAGAAGGCTTCGTAGTTTAACAGAAACTGATTTTACACCTTAAACTTAACCCCCTGTTACCGATATTCAACACTTGTTGATGTTTACACTTGAAACTTAGGAGTCTTTGATTTTTTTTCCTGATTAAAAAGCAACTTAAATCCAGGATGAAGGTAAAAAGTAGTCAAAATTGATAATGATGTTATAATACTTCATTCAATGGTAATGATAAAATTGAAAAAGTTGAAAATATCAATGTTTAGAATCGCTGTACAAAAAACGTGATTTTACACCAAAATTCAGAAATCGGACTTTTTTTTTTTTTTCCCTTTGTTCTTTTCTTGAAAAGGAAGCCTTGGCAGGTGACAGAGAAAATATCCATCGAACTTAGAGTAAATTATGAGCTTGTTCCTTCATCTGAATATTTTTCTAAACTTTGATAAATTATCAAATACTATTTTTACATTTGCTCTACTGACACGAAATGAAATTCTTCATTTGTCAAAATGAAA